>RJWJ010005643.1:0-67024 GCA_004363605.1 Indri indri | reverse complement strand
TTTTTTTATCACATACTATGACCATATTATATAGGTCAATCTCTAATTTCTTTTCACATATGTCAACATAGAAATTTAACTCATTCTTTGTAATTGCTATATAATATTCCACTTTATGGATGTTTCATAATTTAGGTAAACATTTCTCCATTCATGGACATTTCCTTTAGTTATTTATTTTGAAGAAACATGGATGATATATCAAAAATAATATAAAGAGTAAATGTAAAAGTCAAACACAGAAGAATTTAGTCATAAATGTGAATCAAAAGAAATGATAAATGCCTGAGGTCATGGATACACCAATTACCCTGATTTGATTAATTTACATTGTGTGCCTATATCAAAACATCATATGTACCCTATAAAGATATATAACTATTATTTATACCTAATAATCAAAAATAAAAAAATTAAAAAATCATGACTCATTTATTTCTTTTAAACTCATATCTTTAAGGTTATATTAAAAAAAGCATTCAATGAGCTGATGAGAAAAATGTATAACAAGCACCCTATGTACTCATCATCAAATTGGTGTTAACTGACTTAATTGACCAACACTTAAGTGCACACTTAGTAGTAACATTAATCAGGTGTTGGGCAGGTGGGAGGGGGTGGAGGGGATGGGTATATTCACACCTAATGGGCGAGGCGAGCACCGTCTGGGAGATGGACAGGCTTAAAGCTCTGATTCAGGTGGGGCAAAGGCAATATATGTAACCTAAACATTTGTATCCCTGTAATATGCTGAAATTAAAAAAAAGCATTCAATACAATTTTATGACATGAGCAAAATTAACAATTTATATATTCTTTGTACTGTGTCTCCTAAGATAAAATGCCTTGAAAGAGTTTCAAGAAATAAATTGTTGGCCAGAATTTTTGACATCATAAAAGCTATAATATCTCAAATGGTATCAATAATAAATTTGGGTCAAGTTGATTGAAAAAAAAGTATCGATTAGACCAGACTAAAAGCTTGGATTTCCCATCACCAAATGCATAATGAGTTTGAATTGGTGCCTCAGTAAGTAAATAAACAACCTAATGAGAAAGCGACTGATCCTGAGGTGCCATGGCCATTGTCATCACATTAACTCAGTGGCAGGTTTTAGCTGTGGTCAAATACTACTGAAATTACTCCCTACTTGTGTACTTTTGTCTGAGAAAAACAAGAAAGAATTTCCATTGTGTGTGTGTGTGTGTGTGTGTGTGTGTGTGTGTGTAAGTAGAGTGAGGTAGGGAATTGTACAACAATCCAGGCATAGGCCAATTAACGACAGCAACGAAAAGGAACTTTGATTCAATGAGTAGAAAAAAAATGAGGTAATTTGAGTTATCATTCTTTGCTTTCCTCTCTCCTTTGTCCCTTTTTATTCTTTTTTGTCTCCTTGCTTTGCCCATTCTTTTCCCATGCTGCAGTCCTCTTCTATGGTCCTGTTTTTGCTTTGTCTGTTTATGGTTACATTTGTGTAGGAGAACTCATGCCTGCCTGTCTGCATCTCACTGCTCCCTTTGTGATGCAGTGTCAGAGAATGTCTGACTCCAGAGGTGAGGTAAATTAAATTAGTGAGTGAATTGTCTGCTCCTGTGGAAGGATGTATTTCTGGGAAAGTCCTCTAGGTGTCTGACCCATGCACAAATTCTGCAGTTACACCCTTTATACATTCAGTCTGAAAGCATGCAATTTCAAACTAACATTTCCCTTGTGAAAAAAGTACATTCCCATTCACAACACTCATCCACTGATCAAACTTATTTTCCTTCTGAGATGCATGAAAGTCCAAAAACTGTTTTGTCATGAATCTGTCATTGCTCTTAAAATGCCATTGGATATACTGGTGGAAAGCATTTCAAATCAAATCATAGAAGAGCTCACATAAAATAGCAGCTGTTTTTGAGTCACTTCACAATACTATGTAAATAAAACAGTTCTAGCAGCTGGAAGAACAAAACGGTCTTTGATAACATTCTAATTATTTATTATGACTGCTTTGATGTAACATTTATATGAACACGAGTTATATTTTTAAATGCCAGAAGGAAATTAAAAGTAAACAAAAGAATTGCACTCCTGACCAACTTCTTTGCCTTGAGGTTATTATAATCGGGCAGCTGTTAGATATTTTTTTTCATATCTTTCAATTCCTTGGTCTGGCTTCTCTGTACATGCACAAAATTGTTAGGATATTTAAAATAAGAAGACATAGAGAAAATGTCATTGTTTATCTCTTGATAGAAATAAAATCAAACATAAAAAATAAACTACATGTTAAAATATATGAATTATGAAATTACTTTCCAATCCTCATTCCTTAAGTTTTATGAATTCGTAAAAGATTTTTTTCCCCTAAGCACTGTCCTTTTTGAGTGTCTTTGAGTTAAATGTTCTTCAATATGGAGACACCAGTGAGAAAGTAAAATAAGATAGTAGTAATGGAAGAAATATGCTCAACCGTTTAGCTTCTTTTGGATAAAACATGTACAAGTGAGAAACTGAAAGAATGGGAAGGGGAGATATCACCATTTTTACCACGTGCATAGAGAAAATGCACATAATGGAAGAAATGGTTGTTTGAAGAAAAACGTGTGGTTACTAATGGCTTGGGATGATATGTGTCTAATACTATTCTTTTTTTGCGTTAATATATATGGCTAAAGATAAAGGTTCCTTAAGATAGAGTAACCATCCCCATTAACCACATTTAGTTGCAGATGATTTATTGAAATAGGCTTAATGGACAGTTTTGAACATTTCAGAGAAATGTAAAATTACTTTGCCCTTTTCTAATGAAACAGAGATTGAGAGAGTAAGAGAACTCTTCACTTATCTACATTAAGCAAAGGGTCAGGACGGAAGAATGGAACTGTCTCGAAGAATTCTGGAGCTGTAATATTTGTACAGGCAGACAGACCAGAGTGAGAAATTGTGATTTCCCCAGAGTTAAATGTAGCTGGAGGTGGAAGCATATCCTGGGTCAGAATTACATGGCTAGAGGCAGCAGCAAATGATCCAGGACACAAGAGGAATGGGTAGAAGAAATGCAGACAAGGTAATTGCAGATGTGGGAAGAAAAAAGCTGAGGTGATCTCCTCGCTGTTCCCTAAACACTCCTTCCAGAGTTTTCATAGCTTTATGGTTGCTTCCATTTTCTCATATTTTCTCTTGTGTCTGAAATACATGTTTTCCATCCATGAAATGCTATGTCTTCACCACCCCTCAGCACTATGGTAACTGTGGTCTTAATATTTCTTTGTGGTGGGGGACTGTCCTGTGCATTGTAGAATGTTTAGCTATATCCCGGGCCTCTAAGCACTAGACAGTGGTAGTAACCTCCTCTCTGCCCATGTCTAACAACCCAGTTAGTCTCCAGACATTGCCATATATCTCCTGAGGGTTGGGAGCAAAATCATCCTGATTAAGAACCACTGTTCTATAGAATTTACTACCTTTGGCATTGACTTAAAATTTAATAGATGCTGATTTCAATTGAATTCTACAGATATTCATGGATTATTTCCTGAGTTAGTTGCTAGGGGTGCAAAAATGAATTATAAATATGTGAAACCTGCTCTGAATACTAGAGATTATTAGATATTTCTGCATGTATATACCTTAAATTTCTCAAAGGAAAATAATTAATAAAGACAACAGACATTTATTGAGCATTTTATACGTATCCAGTTCTGCTCTAAGAGCTTTTATAAGTGTTAACTCATTGAACTCTTACAGCCACCTTTGGGGTCAAACCATTAATATCTTATATTTACTATCCTCCATTTTTCTTTTCAGCAGTTAGTGCAGTGCTTTGTTTGTTACTTAATGGATATTTACTGCTTGATCAATGGGGAAAGAAAGGACCTATATCTAGAATCTACTGTTCCTTGACTTCGTGTGTGTGTATGTGTATGTGTGTATTTTTTTCTCTACCCTTTCCTCTTTCCTGAGGAATGGTAGCATTTAACACCACCCTTATAAATATATGCTGGACTATTTGTAACCTATTTTAAGTTTCTGGAAAGCACTCATCAAGAACACCTCATGCTTGTGCTTTTATCCAAATTGAGAAAGTTGTTTATTGGCAATAAAAAAAGTTTCTGCAAACTTGAGTAGTTATAATATCCTCTCCAATGGCTTTCATCTGTCATGTCAAATCAAATTTACTGCTTCTTAAATTATTCATACTTTCCAAAATAGGCATCTCGTAACTTTGAAATGAAGAGTAAGGCATGAATTTACAGATGTGCAGAGAATGTAGCCAAGATGTTAGCACCGAAAGAGCTACAGAGACCAAGGTTGATGTTGAAGCAAGAAATGTGGACCCAGCTCCTACTAGTTGCCAGGAGACCTGGTAGAACCTTGAAGCCCTCCCTTGTTTGTGCTTGCTTAGAAGTCACACTGAGGTAACTGAAGCAGCAGCTGTGCTGGGAGAGTGGGTGGCTCTTAAACCAAGTCAGCACTTTGACTTGCCACTTTATCTGTTTTAACACAGGGCAATAAGCTGTGTTGTATTTAAATAGGTCCTAATTGCAATTGCTTGACATTTGCCTAGTATATACCTCCTTGGGATGTGGAAGGATATTTCTTCCCTGAGCATAACTGACCAAAATATTCTTTCCAAAATGCATGCATCATTGTGCTGGCTGATCAAACCAGATGTTTTGCATTATGCTGGGTCAGCATGCAGGTGAGAGGGAGCAGATATATCTAATTATTATGTATAAAGTGGGAGTCCTCCCCCACCCCCAATTTGCTTGTAAAAAGATACTTGTGTGCCTGTAAAAATTCATATACCTGCAGATATCTGGGTTCCAACCCAGACCTACAGAATCAGAATTTCCAGGGGAGTGGCTTAGTAGAAAAATTATAAGCAAATAAACAATCTTATTTATTTAGCAGTTATCATAGATGATTCCTATAACAATTTAAAAATATATTAATGGAAATGGTACTGTGTAATAAACTTTATGAATAGCTTTAGAACTATTTCATCTCTTCTCTATCCTACTCATTACTGAAGATTATCTCAGAGGTAAGCCTTGAACCCCAATACATTTATACTATAAAAAGTTTTACTATTATATATGTATATATAAATGTAATACATGTTATATATATTATACAATATTATCTATTATATATGTATACAATATACATGCTATATTTTATTACATATTATATTGTATTACATATTATATACTTTTATATATTATATATATTAATATATGTTATATTAGAGCAAGAGAGAATAAAGTAGCAGCATTAAACATTAATGTAAAATAAATATTTTGATGACAAAAAAATAACTAGTAATTAAAAGAACTTTTCAGCAGATGCCTTGAAATCAGGTGGGCGTAGGTTTGAATCCTATTCTTTTCACTTATGGACTAGCTATACAGCTATTGTTTTGTTTTGGTCTGAAGAGATAAAAGTAAAGAAGAAGAAAATGCTTTTATAATGACTTTTCACATATAATATCCTGGCGGCTGAAATATGTGAGTAACCCCCACATCCTGCATCCCCTCCTAACAAATAAAGAAGGAAGGATGAAGGGAAAGAAAAGGAAAAATAAAAAAGGGAAGAAGGATAAAAGGAGATAAAAGGAACACTTCAGTATGCTTTGAGTTTACACAAATGATAAGGATGAAAACCATAGAAACCAACAGAAAATTTGGCATAGAATATTTGGATATCACATACTCCAGTTACCATGGAATTCACAGAAGGCACCAATGGACAAGGAATCTATGAAGAGATGTTCAACTTCATTAGGAATGAAGAAAATGCAAATCAAAGTAATAATGACATGACATTTCACATTCAACTGACTGGCAAAAATGAAAAGGTCCAACTTCTAGTGGGGTTGCATATTGACATAACAGCTTTGGAGGACAATATGGCCATATCTAATAAACTTGAAGAAGCATGTATTCTCATTGGCAAACCTCTGCCTTTTTAAATGTCCTAAGATAGTATCTCTCAAATTCTAATGTGCTTCTGAATCACCTGGGGATATTGTTCAAATGCAGGTTCTGTTCACAAGATCTGAGTGGGGCTTGAAATTCTGCATTTGTAACATGTTCCCAGTTGATGTCAATACTGCTAATTCATGGACCATGCATTGATTCATAAAATGGACAAATTCTTAGAAATACACAGCCTCCCTAGGCTCAATCAGGAAGAAATATCATTCCTCAACAGACCAATATCAAGTACCAAAATTGAAGTAGCAATAAAAAACTTTCCTAAAAAGAAAAGTCCCAGACCAGATGGTTTCACACCTGAATTCTACCAGACTTACAAAGAAGAACTCGTGTCTATCCTACAGAAATTATTCCACCACATCGAAAAGGAAGGAATCCTCCCTAACATGTTTTATAAAGCCAACAACACCCTGATATCAAACCAGGAAAAGACTCAACAAAGAAAACTATAGGCCAATATCCCTTATGAATATAGATGCAAAAATCCTCAATAAAATCCTAGTGAATTGAATTCAGCTGCTCGTCAAAAACATAATCCATCACGACCAAGTGGGTTTCATCCCAGAGTTGCAGGGATGGTTCAACATATACAAATCCGTAAATGTAATTCATCACATAAATAGAAGTAAAAACAAAAACCATATGATCCTCTCAATAGATGCAGAAAAGGTATTCAACAAAATTCAGCACCATTTATAAGAATGCTTAACAAAGTAAGTATAGACGGGACTTACCAAAAATGATAAAAACCATATATGACAAACTCACAGGCAAAGTCACAATGAATGGAAAAATTAAAAGCATTCCTGCTTAGAACTAGAATCAGACAAGGTTGCCCTCTATCACCACTTTTATTCAACATAGTTCTGGAAGTCCTAGCCAGAGCAATCAGACAAGAGAAGGAAATCAAGGGCATCCAAATGGGGGCAGAAGAGGTCAAACTATTGCTCTTTACTGACGATATAATCTTATATCTAGAAAACCCCAAAGATTCTTCCAAGAGACTACAGGAATTGATAAATAAGTTCAGCAAAGTCTCAGGTTACAAAATCAATATACAGAAATCAGTAGCATTCTTATGTGCCAACAGTCAAACTGAGAACAAAATCAAAGGCTTAACACCTTACACAATAGCAACAAAGAAAATAAAATACCTAGGAAATATATTTACCTAAAGAGGTGAAAGACTCCTGCAGAGAGAACTAGGAAACACTGAGGAAGGAAATAGCAGAGGACGTAAACAGGTGGAAAACCATACCATGCTCATGGATCAACAGAATCAGCATTGTTAAAATGTCTATATTACCCAAAGTGATCTACAGAGTCAATGCAATCCCTATTAAAATACAAACATCGTTTCTTTTGCATATCTCAAAAATACATGCTTTGTATGGAACCAGAGAAGACCCTGTATAGCAAAAGCAACCTTAAGCAAAAATAACAAATTGGGAGGCATAAATTTAACAGACTTCAAGCTATACTACAAGGCTATAGTAACCAGAGCAGCATGGTACTGGCACAAGAACAGAGACATAGACCAATAGGACAGGACTAGAACCCAGATATAAAACCATCCTCATATAGCCATCTGATCTTTGATAAAGCACACAAAAACATACACTGGGGAAAAGAGATCTATTTTTCTAAACAACTGCCTTATTTGTGTTAATAGAGAAATTAGATTAAAAGAAATACACATAATGTTGTGGCTAGCCTTAAAAATTTACTCGACAAAATTAAAGAGCAAAATCTGACCTAAAAGGAAAAGAACAAAAAATGTACATTGCTGCAATAAGAACAACAATAAAAACCAGTTCCCTTTGTAGCCTACTGATTAAAGTTCTATGCTTGCACATCAACAGCCTACATTTGTTTTCCAGGCAGGGAATTCCTGTTCTAGTTTGATACTTACATGACTTTCACCACTTATTGATTCTTTTCTCTTCTGTGCATGGCTTTTGATTTCCTGTATTCTCTTGGGGCATATGAGACTTTTAGGCATTTATATATAAATGGTCAGCTGAAAAGCTGAGACCCTAGAAAATATGCCTGGACAAAAAATATAGGTTACACCTTGTTTATGAATAGCAAACTTTTCTTTGAGCTGTTTTTGTGGCTTTTCTGGATCTCATAAAAACTGTTCTCCACCTCTTTGGAGACATCTTTTGCTTCCTTGGTTAAGTTGTAACCTTGGTTAAGGCTTATTGGTTTCACCTAAAAGGGTATTTTAGTTAAAAAATTCAAAAACAAAACTGATAGCTGTTTGTCACAGCTAAAGTCTGGTCCACTCATCTTCAGTCCTCCCTACTCCTTCCTATTTGCCGATCATTGAGTTTGGGCCAATAAAGGTGGCTAACTATTCAAACAGTGTTTAAGTAAGGCAAATGCTGAGCTGTAACCAATCCAGTTGTTTCTATACCTCATTTCCATTTTCTGCACATCACTTTCTCTTTTCTGTCCATGAATCTTCAACCATGTGGAGGTGTTGGAGTCTCTTTGAACCTATTTTGGTTTGGATGCCCAATTTGTGAATTTCTGCTTGCCCAATTAACTCTGTTAAATTTAATTTGTCAGAAATGAGTTGAAAATACAGCTCCCAGAGACCCCCAGGAGCACCAAGTGTCCAAGTGAGATATCCACCAGGTCCATTGTTTCCATTGCTCTCTCGCAGCAACTGGGGCTTGTGAATAAGTTCTCTCTTAATATTCCAAAGCTCAATAGATTCGTGTTTTGAGCTCACTGGATTTGTTTGAGCAATCTTTTCTTTATCCTAACCGGGTTTGGAAGTCACAACAGAAACTGAACTAGGTCTGGGATTAGATTGGATCTGATAATTAATTGGCTTAGATCCAGTTAGAGGCCTCAAATGTCTGACTGGGTCAGGCAGAAGCTGACAGTAAATAGCAATACAACAGGGGGTGTGAACTCCAGCTTTTAGGAATTTGCAGAGATTTCTGTGTTCTATCCCTTTGTTCCTTTTTCTTGAGTGCTTGAGTAAAGAAAAATCATTGCCTAAGTTGGTCATGGAGATATGAGAACCAAAGCCAAGATTCAAGGTAAAAATAGGATTCTTAATTTCTGAAGAACTGAATACTCTACTTTTTGGCTATACATGTATCAATATTAGGCACAGGAAGCAGCAAACACTTACAGAAATGGAAAGCTCTTCCCAAAGGCAAATTTGCCTAGCTCATAATTGCATAAGACAATAAAATAGATAATTAAAAGATTGATAGTCTGAATATAATAATAATAATAAGAGCCAGAAAATAAAAATTCATTATAAGAACTATAAGATCTGCTTTTATCTGTGTGTCTATATGTCTGCTTCTATATATGTTACTTGTATGTAATATTTCACTATCAAAATATATAAAAGAGCTCTAATTAATTAGCTTAAAAACGCCCACTTAAATCAAATATTTCTTCAATAAGATAGAAACTAACTCAAATGCCCTTTAGTTCACGTGGCTTTAATAATACAGTAATTGACCACTGCTCAACTTTCTTTTTTATTCTGCTGTACACTGATTCACAATTTCTCTTTGCATTAACCTTCAGAGGGAGACAATTAACATGGACCCAAATACCACAGATATACTGTGAGTCTCCTTCATATTCTCTCAAATACTCAAAGCTGATTTAGGCTTTATAACTTTTACCCAAGGATCCACTCTTGTTCAGTACATTGATGATCTTTTGCTGTCTATATAGGGTGCCCTTTTAGATTCTCTCATTCTTTTCAAGACTCTAGCTGAATGAGGCCATAAAGCCTCTAGGTCTAAACTCCAGTGGGTACAAACAACTGTTAATTAGGTCGTGAAATATCTCAGGGCACTCAGAAGCTCACCCCAAAACACCTTGAGTCAATATTGTCATAGCCCTCACTAGAAATTGCACATTGGCAAAAGGAAAAGCTGCCACTATTTACACAGACTCCCAATATGCCTTTGTAGTCTGCCATGCAGTTGGTACTATTTGGAAATCTTGTAGTTTCTTAACTTCTGGTGACACCCTTATTGCCAATGGGTCCATAATTGCTGCCCTATTACACACTATTCACCTTCCTTCTAAGATTGCTGTTGCTCATTGCCCAGCCCACACTAAGGAAACAGATACTGTATACCTAGAAAATGACAAAACAGACAGGGCTGCTAAATTTGTAGCCAAAATGGCCCTTCCTATCTTTTTTTTCACTCGATTTATTACCCTGTCCTTATCCTTGTCTGATATTATTGATCATCAGGCTAACACCCCACAATCTGAAAGGGATAAATAGATACAAAAGGGTGATAAACAACTATCAGGTGGATTGTATATTGGACCAGACTCCCTGTGACCCCTTTTCTTGTAACTTTTTGGCTTGTACTTATCTCCCCTCAGATGGGGCATATGTCAAATGGGGTGTAGTTAAGAAAAAAATACATATATTTGGTACTGCCCTGGGATCTACAAAATCTCTGACCAAATTATTTTCTAGTACACTATTTATAAATCTCGCCAAATCTCTGGAGGAAACCAACACTCTCCAAGAAGCCTCCAAAGTCCTAGACTGCCCCCTTCAGCACTCTGACTGGGCATGCTGACACTACAACAGTAGTAAAGAAATTAGTAACTGAGATTATTCCTTGTTTTGTTATTCCTTTATGAATTGAATCAGATCAAAGGACTCATTTGATAGCAGAAATAAACCACTTACTTTACTTGTAAAGGCTCTGGGGTACTTATTAAAATTTCATACTCCATATCATCTCTAATCCTCAGGGCAAGTGGACTGTAAAAGTCTAGATATAAAAATGACTTTGAAAAAAGTCTGTCAAGACACTGGACTTAAATGGCCAGAAGCCATTATCTTTGGCCCTTATAAAAATCCAGAATACTCCAAATAAAAGACATGAACTAACTCTTTTTGAAATAGTCCTCAGTCACCCCATGACTATTGACACCTCTAAACTTTTTATTCCTGGGACGAATGAACACTATGGGGATTTAAGTGAAAAATTCAATACCATGATTAGCCGCATATGGACACTAATATGCTTGGAGTATATCACTAACAGGCGAAAGAAGCATGGCCTCTGCCAACTGACAAGACTTGCCATCCTTTTTGACCAAGAAATCATGTGTACATCAAGTTTTTAAAAGAATGCATGTGCTGTCACCTTGCTGGGAAGGCCCTTATGAAAGACTGTTAACTACCTACACCACCATCAAAATAAAAAAAAAAAAAAAATCCTCCCGGATTCATATGAGCCACAACAAACTACACCGAGACAATTGGAGGATCACCCCTACAGGTGACCTGAAAGTAAGGATTTCCAGGGCCAGTTCTCAGGCCCCTGGAGCAGACATCTTCATGAAGTAGACAGTTTTTCCCAAGACTGCAGACCAAGAAACCCCATTTTTCATCTAAAAACTTCTTTTTTCCTGTTTTTTTTTCCTTTTTACCCACCCCCTACAAAGTGTCCTTTTTAAACGCTGCTTTTAAGCCACCCCCTTCAAAGATTACACACTGGAAGCTGATTGAATTCTCTGTTTTAATCTTCCACCATGACTCTTCCTCCAAACTATGCCTTGCTCTTACTAACTCTTACTGTTTCTCCAGCACATCAGGCACAGACTCGTTATCCCTTTTCTGGTTATACTAACATTTAGATCATGCAGAGGAACCTGAACTAATTTTCGTTTCTGTCAATGTAAGTGCCTGGTGGAACCAGCCCAGAAAATGAATGTATGACAAGATCCACAGTCAGAGAAAAAAACATCATGCTGCTTCTTCTGTTAGTGAGTCAAATGAACCCAGAAAAACTTCTGTGGAAGCTCAAGAACCTGCCTGTTTCTTAAGTAAAGTCACTAGAAAGAAAAAATATTCCCTCTGGATTAAAACCGAGAAATGTTAGAACTTTTCTGGGTGACATATTAGGGCAATACTGCAAACAAACCTTATGGTTTGATTCAATAGATGACATTCTTGTACTCTTACAAAGATCATAGATGGTGCTGATACTAATTCTCATGATATAAATGCTTGTCAAATCACCAGATGTTGTGAATGGCTTACAAACTTGGTGAATGGCTATGCAACTTGGTGTAGCTCACTTGCTCCCTTTGTTAAGTTGTCAGGCACTAAAAATTTCATATGGATAGACCAAAAGTCTGGACTAACTTGGTTAAGTAACAAAACCAAGCTCCATAACTGCCAGAAATGGACCAGAGTTCTTTTATATCAAATATTTCACAACCTTTTCTGTTTCCATAGACTGACAAGAACACATAGAAATTGGAGATTTGAAAGTGCCAGTGAAGAAGGAGAGGCATAGCAAACTCCAGACTAGGAGGTCACAGGTTCCAACCTGACTCTATCTGTAAATAACACTCGTCTTTTTATCTTCTGTGATGATAAAGTATACAAGTGGCTCCCACCTAGATGATCAAGACGCTGTAGACTTGGTTATCTGACACCCTCTGTTACCAGGTATTCCACTTTAAATCCCAGCCAAATTACAAACTTGGACTCTTTCATTGGTAAAGCAGTACCACACAAATGCACTAGACATGATGTTACAGAAAACCCACTTGTATATCACAATTCTAAGTTCTTTTCAAGGCTTAGGACTCTTTTCCCAGCATTTGAAACTCAAGAGATTGAAAAGGTAGTTTTAAATCTCTCTGCGGTAATAGAATAAGAGTTGAATATCACTACGCAAGCATTTGGAGCACTTCAGTTAGAAGTTGACAGCCTAGCCTCAAAACCACCATGTCCTGGAAACCTTGACGACCTAACAGAGAGGAGCTTGAGTGATTTTTGGTGAAAAATGTTGTTTCTATGTAAACCACTCAGGGCAAATAGAGACTGATCTATACCTCCTAAAAGACAAAATAAATATTCTCCATCAGATTAACGAAGCAAAACCATTCTATTGGTCTTACCTATTCCCAGGAATGGGAGACTGACTTAATGGGGTGTGGGGGAATGTACTTAGATCTGTTATTTTCTCCTTATTCACTCTCATTCTATGTTCATATCTCCTTTTGCAGATCTCTTGTTATTAATACTTGACTACTAACTAAATCTCTCTCTCTGCAGCCACCAACTCAGCTTTGAATGTATGAAACCTCTAGGAAAAGTTCCAGACAAGGGGAATAAAGGAGCTCATGGAATTTCACCTCAAACTATGACTCATTGGTATAAAGAGCATTTTGAATTAGAGGCCCTTAGTGATCAACAGACATTAGAAGGTTTTTCCCTCTATCTGTATAAAATGAGATGGACCTATCAAAAAGAACAATTGCCTTTCCTTCTCTTCCCTGTTATTTCAATATATTGAAGGAAAGATGATCAAGAATGCAACCAGTTTAATAGTGAGTAATTCACACTCATGTGCACAGATGGAAGTAAAACTCAACAGAAATCAACCAGATGGGAGTGGGGAGAAAGGGATGGGTGAAATCATACCCGACACATACAATGTTCACTATCTGGGTGATGGACACACTTATAGCTTTGACTCAAGCAGTATAAAATCAATCCATGTAACCAAAACATTTGTACCTCCATAATATTCTGAAATAAAAAAAAAGAATGCAACCAGACCTGGCCCAACCCATTTTAAAGATAACACCTATCTCTCAGGTTAATTTAATTTACAGAGATAATAATTTATAAGTCAATTTGTTCCTTCCCATCCATTCATGCTCTCAAGTATCTATTCATCCTCCCTAGTAACTATTTATTGCCCCTAAATAGAATTACCCATATTCCTCATCTCCCTTTCCCCTCTAAAATAAGGATATATAAGTTTCTGGACCCCATTGGGATACTGTGTAATCACTCTGGGATTCTCTCTGTGTTCACGGCAAAGCAATCTCTTTCTCTTATTAATCTGCCTTATTGTGAGTTGATTTTCAGTGAACCTTCAGGGGCAAAGGGGAAGTTTCCTCTCACCTCCACATTGTACGCACAGATGTGTTATCTTTTCAACTAGAATTGTTGGTAAAACAGAAAAATCGATCATTAGAACAAAATATGACATATGAATAAAACCACTAAGCCTAAACTTGTATGTATAGCATGGTCCTGTATAAAGACCCATCCTAGGGAGAATCCTGGAGCACTCACAAAACTTATGTGCTAGAAGGCAATTAAATTAAGACCGAATGGTGCTTTCTGCAATGGCTTCCCCGGAAGTCTTGGGCAAATCAGTTGACTTCCACAGTATGCCCAGGTTAATTAAATGCTAAGGAAAATTAAAATCTCTGACCAAAATATTTTCTGAGTCATTGTAGAGTATTACTAACTGATGGAACCCTGTTAGGAAAATACACTCATTTATTTATTTTTTATTTTTTTGTTTCATAGGTACTGGAATATACTTTTCTTCTTTTGTCACATGTTTATTAATAATAAATTATATCCCTTGATGTACTGCCACTTGAGTAAAGGTTCTCATGCAGTGAGGAAAGTGATTAAAAATGGATGACACTGTTTTTTTCTCTTGTCGTTCGTTTGCAAATTAAAGGGAAAGGCAGTCTACCTTTTCTGCTGTGCCAGCATCACGGATAGTCTGCAGCTACTTTTCCATCGACTTAATGTCCTTGGGAACTCACCTGGGTCATGACAAGTCCCCATTACTACCACTTTGACTCTTTCAGGTGCTGCTGGAAATTTTTCTCCTTATTTCTCAGTCCAGTGCCACCCTTTCGATTTAGTACTTTGAAATTTTCTCTCTAGTTCTAGTTTATTTTCCAAAGTCTCTTTGACTTTCCACCCACAATACCTTCAAAAAACTGCCAACATCTCTAAAATCTTTTTTCCTTAAATGTACTTCTTTTATTCTGACATTGTTTCATCATGTACTTAGCTCTTAAATTGCTTTTCTCTGCATAATAGTTTCATACACATGTTCTGGCAAGTATCTATAGAGAGCCAGGGTAGTGTTATGTATTAGCTTAATGATCAGTGTTTTCATCATACTTTTTAATTCTGGCAAACACAGTGACAATTTTCCTGAAAATTTAAGAAGAACATTGTTAAAACATAATAAGTTCTTAGAACATTAATTTATTTAAATCTTTTGCTCAGGATAGTAACACTGAGCTAGAGAGGCCAGGAACTCAGGGTTCTTGTCCAAACTCCAGACTCCTCCAGATTTCCCTGTTATTTAGTTTTACGGACAAGACTGTTAACTTCTGTGAGTCTCATCTCTTAAATAACAATGCTTGAATTTCTTCTCAGGGTCTGTGTGGTGTCAAGTAAATCTATGTTTCCAAAGTTTATTATTAGGGGTCATTATTATGATTAGCAATCATGTTTCAGATTTAAAAGTTTAACTCACATATTTCTTAGATGTGCAAAGAAAATGAGCTTCTTTGTTTTAGTATTTGATCTAAACTTCCTCAAAAGCCTCTATTCTGTGATTAGAAAGTGGAGGTGGCTGCAGTGAGGATCAGAAGGGGAGATAAATTCTATAAAGGCAATCAATGGAATTTCTCCCTCCTAAGCTTTAAAGAGTCTTTTCAGCATTCTCTTTCTGTGAATGTCTTTCTTTTAGATTATCTCCTCCTCCTCTCTTCTGCGTTTTGTTCCAAGATGGTGTCCAGGTATGTAGGTTGGTTTAAGGAGAAAAAAAAAAAATGCATCAGCACTGTAGTACACAAAATAATGAGTCCCTGAAGATAGCCACATCCTAATTCCCAGAACCTTTGAAAATGTTAGGTTACAATGCAAGGGGGAATTAAGGTTGCAGACAGCTTCAAGCTTACCAATCAACTGAATTTGAATCAGAAAAGTTATCCAAGATTATTTGGGTGGGCCCGATGTAATTATAAGAGTACTTATAAGTTAAAGAAAAAAGCAAGAGAGTCAGTGTCAGGGTGATGCAGGATGAAAAACATTCCACACACTATAGCTGACTTTGAAGATGGATGGAGACCCAGGAGTCAGTCTCTAAAAGCTGGAATAGTCAAGAAACTCCATCTTCATCTAAAGCCTCCAGAGCAATGCAGCCCTGCTGATGACTTGATTTAAGCTTAGTGACACCCACTTTGGAAATCTGACTTCCAGATCTATAAGATAATAAATTTACATTGTTTTAAGTCATTAAATGTGTGGTAATTTGTTACAACAGCAATAGGAGACTAATACAAGACCCATGTCATCACTTCTTGATCTTTGTTGCTCCCTGCCGTGAAACACTCTAGTCTAATTGATCATCATTGAGGTTTAACTGGTTCTGTTTGGCCTTTCCAGGCATCATGCTAGATCACTGGCATCTGTGGTCTCCACTGTTTGTCTCTGGCTCAAAGTCCCTGTGCTGTTGCCTTCGTGTCCTGATCCACTGGCTATTGCGGGACCTCTGCTTTGCTTTAATGAAACATGACACATCTGTGCTACATGGAGACCATGGAGATCCAGGAGTGAAGCTTCGTAATCATCTATCTAAACACCTCCCTTGGCTGCGCTGGGAGGTCATCCCTGAGGTTTGGTCTGCACCACCATAAGTGGTAGTTTTCTCCATGGGTTTCGAGTGCAAAGCTTTTTGCTCTAGGTTTCCCACCAATGTAACATGATTAGTAAAGTCAAAGTACAGAGTTCTAATTGTCTGCTTCCCATATCACTGTTCTATTTCTCATTCTCACAATGCTCCAAACTTGAAGAAATGTGCTTTTCTCACCAACCTTTCTTTTTATCATATCCTGAATTCCCTTTATATTTAATTTATAGATAGTAAAATCTATGATATGGTGGCAAGATTAAATGTCAACATGTTAAAGGTAATTAAACTAATTTGTAATATCCTTTCTTTCTCAACATAGTCTGATTTTCAAAATTATTGTGTTGATATGGGCTGAAGAAATTTTACTCTTGATACCAACATGAGAATTCGACTCTCTATTTTCCTGTGGATTCACATTGCACAATTCCGTCTTCCATGAAACAAATGAATGCTTCCATAATATTATTCATAAGGATAACGAAATATAAGAAGATTAAAAGAGAAAAATTTCTTGAACATTTTTTTTTCATAACACCAAAAACATAGGGTTTTCTTTTGATACTATATATGCTAATTATTTCCAAAGAAAGTAGAGATTATGTAACTGCGAGGTGCAATGATGAGGACTATTATTTAAAATGTCAAATATGTACTAGTGATTATGCATATTATTAATATTTAATTATACTAAATCACATGATTTAGTTTTAAATTAGAAAACTCAAGAAAGTTTACTAAAATTTGGGTCCCAAATATGGTATTTATCATACCAAAGCAGTTATAAACATATTCCTTGAGGTCTTTGATTAAATTGGATTTGTGGAATTATGGCACTAGTGTAAATCATAAGAAATCACTTAATACATCCCACTGAATCCCTGAAGTACCATTTACCAACATGATCAAAAAAATTGCCTTCAATCCTTTAGATATCACTCTCATATCCTCGGTGTCAAAAGGGTATTTTTAAGCAGATGGAAACTTGTTCTCTTTCATCACTTGTATTTCTCCTGTAATATAGCTTTTAATAATTGGAGATTATTTCTTCTGTTTACCTTCTTCATTTTCTTCTTCTGTTGAATAAATACATTTTTTCATGAAATATATGTCAAATATATCTAATTTTGCAGAGGTGAGAGGTGCGGATCCTGTTTCAGTCTTTTACATGTGGCTATCCAATTTTTCCAGCACCATTTATTGAATAAGGATTCTTTTCCCCAGTGTATATTTTTGTCTGCTTTGTCAAAGATAAGATGGCTATATGAGGATGGTTTTATATCTGGGTTCTCAGTTCTGTTCCATTGGTCTATGCTTCTGTTCTTGTGCCAGTACTATGCTGCCTTAGTTACTATAACCTTATAGTATACCTTGAAGTGTGGTAAAAACTTTTAATTAAAGAGTGTCTTAATGAATTTGGAATTCTGAACTGCCCACTAATCCACATTATTAATTGGTTTGTTAATAGAATCAGAGAGAATTGTTCTAGAATTGGTAAAGGAAAATCCAAAATGAAGTGTGCATGTTCTGTCTGGTGGATTCTGCTGGAAGAAATTGGAGGAATAAAGAGCTGTTGCTGTCTAGAAACAGATTAAAATTGCACTGTGAAAAGGACCCAGATTTCATGTTTTCCAATACATCTTTTCTGCACACTATCTCTTTTAAAAGTTAAAAACTTTGTATTTTCTAAGCAAACCACCTTTTAAAAACCCAATGTAAAAATGTTTCAGTGTGCATTACTTTTTTTCCAAGATCCTGGACATTTTTGGATATTTACAACCATTCTTAGCCACTGGAATTATGATTAGTTTTCTCTATTCTTTTCATATTTTGATATTTATTTTATATAGACTTAAAGGCATGAGAGATAATCCACCTATCCATGTGATGTTTGATGAATCACATAATCTTTTTGGATTATAATTTTCTTGTTATTAATAATTGGATGATGGGATTTGGTAGCCAATAATTATTTGTGGCATTAAGGGATCAATAAATAAAATGATACAATTCTATGAGAATTAACAGATTTTTGAACTTCTTACTTATCACTGAAGATGGTTAAGTTGTAGGCTACCTAAAACATATGTATCAGAAATGACAACTCCTAGAGAACTTAACCTTACAGTTGCTTTGGAGGAAATTCATAATAGCACAGGTAAAATGCAGATTGTCACTGGGCAAGAAAGCAAATTTGAACAGATGCTGTATAAATATTATTAAGCTCTTGGAAGATAAAACAGAGAAAACCTGTGAAACAAACAAACCTATATGGTACGAACCCCCCCCCCAAAAAAAAAACAAAACAATACACAAACTGTTTGATCCAGGAATCCCATTATTGGATATTTACCCAAAGGGCAAAAAGAAAACATTCTATAAAAAAGACATATGCACTCAAATGTTTATAGTAGCACAATTCACAATTGCAAAGATGTGGAAACAATGCAAGTGCCTATCAGTACATTAGTGGATTAATAAAATGTGGTATATGTATACCATGGAGTAATACTCAGCCATAACAAATGGTGAATGAATACCTCTTGTATTAACCTGGATGGAACTGGAGACCGTTCTTTTAAGTGAAGTATCCACAGGAGTGGAAAAACAAACACCATATGTATTCATCATTAAATTAGAACTAATCAATCTACACTTGATGTACACATATGGAAATAACATTCATTAGAAATCAAGCAGGTGGGTGGAGAGGAGGGGATGGGTAAATTCGCACCTAACAGGTACAATGCATACTATCTGGGGGATGGGCACACTTACAACTTTGACTCAACCGGCACAAAAGCAATTTGTGTAACCAAAATGTTTGTACCCCCATGATATTCTCATATAAAAACCAGAAAATACACAAAATAGTAAAGTTAAGGAAAATGAATGAATAATATGTTTATAGTACAGGAAACATCACATAATTATTAGGAGATAATGACAAATGTATTGATAGTACATTAGCCCAAGAACAAGTAGGACCCAGCTTGCCTTGGTCCTGGTCTATATTCTTATTTCATCACTGAATATTTCTGTCACTCTGACCTCACCTGTGGCTTTCATGTGATAGAAAGGAATGGACTGTTTTTGCATTTTTCTACGTGCCATAAATTGTGCTCAATGCTTTTATGTATTCTATTTAATTAAATTTTCAGACCAATCATAGACATAGACTGTAGGTTAAGATTATTTCCATATTATAGAAAAGGAAATTTGAATCTCACTAAAAAGTTAAGAGACATAGGGAAGGTCATACTACTAATAGGAAACCAGGTTAAGAATTTAAGATCAACTTTGTCTGATCTCTAAATCTATATCCCCTGCTCGATAACCTTTATAACAATGGATATATTTTTATTATGTTCAGGCTAAATTGTATTTTCCAGATTGGTGAAATATAATATTCAATTCTGAATTCCAAGTTTTTTTCACCTTTTAATATAAATCATGATATGTCTCAATTGATGGCAGTTACAGTTTAATTAGGGATAATTTTAAGTTTCTTAGTGGTACATAAAACAATGCTGATTTTTTTAAAAAAAATCAATGACATTTTACATTTGTTGAATATAGTAACATGTCTTTCTTTATAATTAAACTCAAATGAAATACACAGCATTAGTTTATTTAATTTGGCAAGCCATGAAAAGCTAACACACTTGCTTCTATGTTTACAGAAAAATAAGTACAGAATCTCTGTCACCTCTTCTCCATTGCCTGATATTTATAATCAACAGAAATATTCTTAGATGAATGGGCTGCCTGGCAAAAGGGATGGCAGGGGCACTTGGGTCAAATTATTTAAGTTTAAGCTTTTTAGTAAATGATGACTTCTAATCACAGTGTTTTGGTTTTAGGTAAGGCAAAAATATTAAGGAAGTCTTTTAAGCTGTGTCTGTGGGATTTCAGAACAGTAATGATTGTTTACAATAAACAAAAGGTGAAATAATGTACATAAAATTATAATTTTCTTTAATAAATTATAATTTTGCTCATATAATGAATCTGCATTTAAATTTAGTGTACTATTTGTTGTGGTTAATCCTACATGTCAACTGAATTATCTACATCGCCTAAGTCTACTGGATCCATTGTAGCACACAGTAAGAATTATGTTGAATAAAAGAAGAAATTTCAAAGACTCAGTTTTTCTTCTAAATCTGTAGATGAATAGAAGCATACTGTAGACTTAGCCAAAACACCATTAACATTATAGTACTGATGAAAAATATTTAAATACCACAGCAATGTATTGAGTATTTTCCATGTGCACAATGCTATATTAAAATTTTACACCTCACTAAATTCTCTCAACAATCCTGGGAAATCATTATTATTTCCACTTTATAAAGAGAAAGCTAGAATGTAGAGACTACAACTTGCAAAGATTCCTTTAACTCTTATCCATTCAACAATTACTTACTGATCACTTTTGAGGAGCCAGGCACTGCGATGAGTACTTCACGAGGGATGGTGAAACAATTAAATGTAAGTCTTCTCCTCGTGGGGCATATGTAGCATGTGTCTTACAGGTAGGAGACCAGCCAGGTATGTCACAGAGCACTATCCATGTTTAAAGTTTGAGTATTGAGGTGATTCTCATAATTTATTTGGCAGTAATTACAACACTAACATCAGCTTAAAAAGTTGTTTTGTTTGTACCTACAGGAGAATATGGCCAAGATCCTAAAAAACTGCCAATTCTGATGTGCCTTTATCAATATATGAAAAAAAAATACCCTAGTTGAGTAAAGGCAAATGTGTACTCACTGTAACTTCCTACGGCTTTGTGTCTAAATTCTTGTCACCTCTATTGTGACTCTCCATTTTGTCTGCACCTTCTGTTAGAGTTCTTTCTTTTAAGGTACAGTGGGAAGAGTAGAAGCCTGAACTCTTTTGGCTAAATTTAGGGCATAAGGCTCACGCTTCCCATAGGCTGCTCTTGTTTTCTGTTAATCAAGTTAGTTTAATAGGGATGATATTGCTCCTTTCAAGAGGTCAGTTGCATACCAGAAAATCACTGCATGAATGTTTTGTGGTCTCTTTTCCAATTCTATCAACTGTTTCTGTGAATCCGATGGGGCCTATGAAATGCGAAGTCTCTTAATCAGCTATGTATATGTCATTAAACTACCCCCAAATCTTAGTGGCTTTCAAGAATAAATATGGGACCGCACATCAAATGTAGCTCTGCTGGGCTTAGCTAGACACGACTGGGCTTGGTTTAGTTCTAGTCCAAATGTCTTTCCCTCTGGGACCCAGGCTAAAGAAACAGCCACTATTTAGGTGTGCTGTTCTTGTTTTGGAAGTAGGAACACAAGAGTCACCAGCAGAAACATGTGATAACTATCATTGGCTCTGAATGGAACTGGCACATGGTCACTTCTCACATGAGCAAGCCCAAAGGTAATGGGGCAGGGTGGTATCTATCACCTGCAGGGAGCCAGAGCAAGGCCAGGGAAGGAAGGAAGAAACATGATGAAATAACACAGTCATCCACGGGTCATTTAACTACTAAAGGCCTTTCATTAATATTTCTTTAATGTTGTTCAGAAACCAATAAAATGTATCAATTCAGTTTTATTCAAAATTATGCAATTTACTAAGCCAAGAAATCATCCTCTTTTATTTTCCGTCACCATTTTTGCTTGTTTTTTAATGCCTCTGTGCCCCAATAATAGAATCAGTTCAGTAAAATCCATAAATTATCAGATATAGAAGATATTTCATTGGAGCACCTAAAAGGTTAATGCACTACTATAAATCTATTTTCTCTGACGAGGTTCATGCCTTTCTTCCCACACAAATAAATTGTGTTTTTAAACAAAATTTTCTTCTCTTCCCTTGTTCCCAATGAAAATGTAAATTTACAGCATTTACATACAGAAATTTATGCACAATAAAGTGGTTCGGATTTATACAGGCTGGAAAGTTAGACTCCTGTTTTCCATGTTCTCTTGTGGCAAAGTTTTGGCCAATGATACATAAGTGATATATGAACTATCATGGAAGATTTTTCAAATGAAAAACTCAGCTAACAAAGCCTTTTTGGCCTGCCTGTCCTCTGTAGAGAGGTGTGAGACCCACACTCTAAAGGACGATCGGGCAGGAAGGCAAAACGGGTCTTGTTTTTGAGGATGTTGGAAAGCTATTATACCATTCACCCACTGCTCTCTCAAGATTTCACTTGGCTTTTTACTTCCCATGCTTTAATTAGACCCAGGCAAAGAAAATATTATGAACACCTAGACAGATTCTGCATTTCCCCAAAAGCTCCAACCTGAGGATTCTCTTTACTGTATCTTATGTTGCTACTTCAGCACCTCCAAGAACATGGCAATTCCAACTCTGATACACTTTTCTGTAACTCTAGGTGACTATCATGACCTACAAGAAATCCAAAGTTCCAGCTCCACAATAATGAAATTTAGAATTATAACTAAACCCTCAACCACACAAAACCACTGCAGCAGATTCTATTCTAAACACCTTTGTCTTTTCATTGGTTTGCCTTGACAAAGGAAAACTTTCACTGCTGTATCAGTTAGGACTCTAGTTGCTAATGTTTTACTTCTTATTCTTCTCCTTTTTATGTGACTGTGGCCAGACTAAAATCCTGGTCCGCTTGTGGTTGATTGGTCATATTACCAGTTCTGGACAGGGAGTTGGAGTTGGAAATAAAAATGATGTGTGCCACTTTCTGACTTGGGTTTAAAGCATTTTCTTGCTGCTGTGAGATCCTTTACAGCTCACTGTCTTCTGACATGACAACTGACTGTACTATTTACTTAAGCTCCCAAATGGCTATAATAAACAGGGCTCTTCCTGCCAATCCCTAATTGTCATGTAACATGAGAAAGAAACAAACCTTTGTTTCTTTTTTAAGCTATTATAATTCTGGGGTGTGTGTTATTAGACCATGACATAACCTAATTGGAATGATTCAAATCCAATTCAAGGGAGCTTCAACACAAGGAGATATTAATTAGTACATTGATTCTAGGGAGGCTTCGATGGTCAGTCCATAGGAAAAGCAGTGATGCATTTGAGGACTGAGGAAAAGCCGAATGCTGTAGAACTCTCTCACTCTTTTTTCCTCTTGGCTCTACTTGTTGTGGTCTTTTTAGCATTATTTCCTCTCATCGCAAACTGCCCCTCTTTACTTAGAGAGAAATATAAATTTTGATAGTCTCCAAATTATACAGCTCACTACTTTAGTGAACAAGGGGAAAAATGACTTATACTTTCTTTGGTCCTAAATTTTAAAATTCCAGGAAACGTATCTGATTGGTCCACCCTGAGTCCCCTTTAAAGTGCAGTCTTAGAAGAATGTGGCACAGAATCATGTGACTGGAGCAGAGAAGGAAGCACTTCCAGAAGAAGAGGGGGGCAGACAATGAGGAGTTCTTAAATGCTAAAGTGCAGAGTTTGTAGATCGTATAGATATTTAAAAACCTATGGTCTTAAACAAGTTGTATTTTATTTACATATAGTATAAATACTTAAATATATACATATTGTCTTAAATAAATTTGTACAAGCACTAAATCAAAACAGTGTGATGTCCAAGAATTTGTAGTATATTTCCACTAGACTATATAAAATTGTTAGATTCTTGACTGGGGGATGGGGGAGAGTAAGATAACTGAATAGAAATCTCAAGGGATCATTCTTTTGCATGAACAACTAATTCAGCAACTATCCATCCAAGAAAACAACTTTAAAAGAACCAAAAATCAGGTGAGCATACATACTACCTGGTTTTAACATTATATCAAGGAAAGAGGCACTGAAGAGGGCAGAAAATACAACCTTGCATTGTCTACCCCACCCCTCCCCCATTCCCTGGCAGTGCCATGCCAGCATGCCTACCGGAGAGAGAATCTGTGCCCAGAGGAGGGAGAGTAAAGTGATTGTGGGACTTTGCATTGAACTGAGGGCTGCCCTGACATAGGGAACACAGTGCAGGTCAGAATTCTGCTGATGCCCATCAAAAGAGCATTTCGATGAGCCCAGCAAGAGGGAAATCCTCTTCCCGAAGCCCAAGTTTCTGCTAGCTCCACCACCGCCAGACAAAGAGCAGCCTGGGGCCTGGGCTAAATTCATAAGGGAGTTGGGCCACAAAGGCTGCAGTCCTTGGGCAATTCTTGCAGCTGTGTTGGCTCAGAGTCAGTGGAATTGTGGTACACATGCACCAGTGAGACATTAGCAGCTGCTGCCACGCAAGTGCCTGTGTCACCCCTCCCCCAACTACAGGCAGCACAACTCAGGGAGAGTCTTCTACTTAAGGAAAAGAAAGGGAAGAGCCCAGAGGACTTTGTTTTGTAATTTCTGTACCAATTCGGCCACAGTAAAATAAAGTACCAAGCAGACTCCTGAGGCCCCTGAGTCCAGGCCTTAGTTCCTGGATGGCATTTCTCAACCCACTCTGATCCAGAAGAAAACATGCTGCCCTGAAGGGAAGGATCCAGTCCTGGCTGGATTTACCACCTGCTGACTAAAGAGCCCTTGGGCTTTGAATGAACACCAGAGGTAACCATGCAATAGTCACCATGGCTTTGGGTAAGATGGGCCTTGCTTCAGGTGTGACTTGATGCTGGTGGCCAGGACAATGAGAGACAGCCATGCAACAGTCACCATGGCTTTAGGTAAGACTGGGCTGGATTCAGGTGTGACCTGGCTCTGGTGGCCACAAGTGAGTGCCCATGTCACTCCTCCCCCAACTTCTGCAGCCCAGCACAGAGAATGAGAGACTTTGCCTGATAATCCAGGGAATTATCCCATATCTTACCCAAGTCTTCCAAGGTGGTACCACCAGGAGTTTGCACGAGTCACAACATTACTGGGCTTGGGGCACCAATAGTGCTGATATAGCTGCAGTGACCAAAGACTTAGACCACAACACTCAATTCCCTTTGAGTATCTGGAAGCCTTCTCAAGAAGGATGGGTCCACACAAGCCTAGACTGTTAATATTATAATACATAACTCAGAAAGAAAGTCATTATGTAATGATAAAGGGGTCAATTCCTCAGGAGGAGATAACAATTCTAAATATATATGCATGAACATTGGAGCATCCAGATATATAAAGAAAATATTATCAGAGCAAAAGAGAGAGATAGACCCTGATACAGTAATTGTTGGAGACTTCAATACTCTAATTTCAGCATTGGACAGATCACCCAGACAGAAAATGAGCATGAAATATTGGACTCAATCTGCAATATAGACCAAATGAACCTAATAGATATTTACAGAACATTTTATCAATAGCTGCAGAATTCACATTCTTTTCCTCAGCTCATGGATCATTTTCAAGGACAGACCATTTATTTGACCACAAAATAAGTCTCAAAAAATTAAGAAAAAAAATTGAAATCATACCACGTATTTTCTCTGACCACAACGGAATAAAACTAGAAATCAATAACAAGAGAAGCATTGGAAAATATACAAACACCTGGATATTATACAGTATACTCCTGAATGACCAATGAGTCAATGAAGACATTAAGAAGGAAATTAAAAAGGTCTCCAAACAAATGAAAATAAAAACACAACATATCAAAACCTATGTGATATAGCAAAATCAGTAAAAAGAGGAAAGTTTATAGCAATAAGTGCCTACCTAAAAGTAGAAAAGCTTCAATAAACAACTTAAAAATGCATATTAAAGAACTAGAAAAACAAGAACAAACCAAACCCAAAACTAGAAGAAAAGAAATAATGAAGATCAGAGCAGAGATAGATGAAATCGAAACCAAAAAATACAAAAGATCAATGAAACAAAAATTTGGTTTTTTGAAAAGCTGAACGAAATTGACACACCTTTAGCCAGACTAAGAAAAAAAGAAAGAGCACCCAAACAAATAAAATCAGAGATGAAAAAGGAGACATTACAACTGATACTGCAGGAAACCAAAGGATCACTGGCAACTAGTCTGAGAAACTGTACGCCAATAAATTAAAAAACCTGCAAGAGATGGATGGATTCCTAGACACATACAACCTACCAAGGTTGAACCAGGAAGAAATCCAAAACTTGAATTAAACCAATAGTAAGTATTGAGATAGAAGCAGTAATAAAAAGTCTCCTATCAAAGTAAAGTCCAAGACCAGATGGCTTCACTGCTAAATTCTATCAAGCATTCAAAGAAGAACTAACACCAATCCTACTTAAGCTATTCAAAAAAATTAAGGAGGAGGAGATATTTTCAAACTCATTCTAAGAGGCCTGTATCACCCTGATACCTAAACTGGTCAAAGACACACCAGAAAAAGAAAACCAAAGGCCAATATCTCTGATAAACATAGATGCAAAAATCCTCAACAAAATACTAGAAAACTGAAAACACTGGGGAAACATTTTAGGACACTGGTCTGGGCAAGGACTTCTTCAGTAATAGCCCCAAAGCACAGGCAACCAAAGCAAAATGGGACAAATGGGATCACACCAAACTAAAAGGCTTTTGCACAGTAAAGGAAACAATCACAAAAGAGGCAACTCATGAAATGGGACAAAATATTTGTAAACTACCCATCTGACAAGGGATACATAACTAGAATATATAAAGAGCTACAACAACTCCGTAAGAAAAAAATAAAATAATGCAATTAAAAATGGGCAAAGGATCTGAATAGGCATTTCTCAAAAGAAGACATACAAATGGCCAATGGATACATAAAAAAATGCTCACCATCATGAGTCATCAGAGAAATGCAAATCAAAACTACAATAAGATATCTCACTCCAGTTAAAATGGCTTTTATCAAAAAGGCAGACAATAACAAATGCTGGCGAGGATGTGGAGAAGGGAGAAATGTTGTACTCTCTTGGTGGGAATGTAAATTAGTGCAACCGCTATGGAGAGCAGTACGGAGGTTTCTCAAAAAACTAAAAATGGAACTACCATATGATCCAGTAACTCCACTGCTGGGTACATATCCAAAGGATGTGAATTCAGTATATCAAGAAGATATCTGCACTCCCATGTTTATTGCAGCACTATTTATAGTAGCCAAGGTATGGAATCAACCTTAGTTTCCATCAATGGATGAATGGACAAAGAAATTGTGATACACATACACAATAGAATATTATATGGCCACAGAAAGAATGAAATCCCTCCATTTGCAACAACACGGATGGAAATGTTAAGTGAAATAGTCAAACACAGAAAGACAAACCTCACGTGTTCTCGCACATATGTGGGAGCTAAATATTAAAAATAATTGATCTTGTGGAGACAGAGACTAGAATGACAGTTACCAGAGGCTGAGAAGGGTATCAGGCAGGGGAGATAAAGTGGGGATGGTTAATGGGTGCAAAAATATAGTTAGTAGTTAGATAGAATGAACAATATTTGATAACACAGTAAAATGACTATACTCAAAAATAAGTTATGGTATACTTTAAAAATAAACGAGTGAAAATGGAATATTCCTAACACAAAGATATGTTAAGTACCTGAGGTGATGGATTCCCCAATTACCCTGATTTGATTAATTCACATTGTATGCCCGTATCAAAACATCTCACGTACCCTATAAAGATATACAACTATTATGTACCCATAATAATGAAAAATAAAAAAACTAACATTGTTAGATTATTTAATGTGTGGTATACAATATATTAGATAAAGTATAAGAAACAATAATTAAAGACAAATATGTTGTTTTAGAAGTCTGTTTTAGCAGGCAAGACTGAAAATTTATATACCATATTTAGGAGATGTGAAACACATTAATTTATTATTTTATATTCCTTGATAGTCTTATCTATTAATTCATGTTTAACTCAATGTGTGCTAGAGTTTATTATTTACTGATACATATTTAGTGCAATCTATGCTAAAGCTTATCACATTACATTGTAAGTGATAGCTTCTACTTGCTGTTTTTCTTGAGGCTGTGTGGCTTTTTAAATATGATATTTTTGTCTTATTTTCACTATATTTGAATGTATAAATTAAGAATCAAAAAAATCTTAGTATAGAAATGTCTTAATCTTATTGTCAATCAGAAAATATCCAAAGTCAAAGTTGAAATAATGTTCATACTACAGATAAATTGTTTCTGAAGTTGGGGTTCTCAGTGAACCTAGATGGCCACTCAGGTTGGCATGTTGCCCTTTCCTGAAACTTAGCGGTAGTGCATATAAAAATACATAAAAGCTCCTTTAAACTTAGATGGAATTATAGAAGCAAAATCAAGTTTTAATTAGTGCTGCTAATTGAAAGCAGGAAGCAGTGTAAATAGTCTTTAAAAACTTACAATTGGCTTGGGAATTTACATATCAACCACACATATTGAATTTTTTGGATTAAATTTGGTAGAGTGACAGACAAAAACAAATAATTATGTGTTAAGTAAGATAAAAGCTTATTTCTCTCTAAGAAGTCTGAAGGTAGGTGGTCCAGAGACATTTGGTGTGGCCCTCCATGGTGTCAGGCACCCAGCTCTCTCTCTCTTTAGTCCATTATACATAGCCTCCATTCCTACATTCATTTCATCTTCCAATACGGCCAGCCTTCATCAAACCATTCATCTGTATTTTACTTAGTATGAAGAAAGAAAAAGAAGAATAAGAATGACTTGTCTTCTTTTAGGAATACTGCTTGGAACTTGCACACACAATTAACATTTATAAGTCATTGTCAGACACTTGGTATCATGGCCAACACTTTTTGCAAAGGAGTCAATGTGGAATATGTTCTAGATGGTCATTCACCCAGGTAAAATTCAAACTCTATCAACATAAAAGATGAGGAGGAAAAAAATATTTTGAGGCAACTAGCAATCTCTGCACACTAGCTATACCCACATTGAAAACTTGACTTCTGCCTGTCCTTATGATGGACTCACACCTAGTATACCCGTGGTTGCAACTTGACACCTGTTTGCATCTGTGATGGACTTCGACTCCATACCAGTGATATTATGTAACAATCCTACAAAGTTGGGACTGAGGGTAAATGTTCTTTCAAGGGTGTTCCCATTTCAGTAAAAGTCAAATTTACTCTGCTTTTATAAGCAGGGACACTGTGAACAGTGCACATTGTTCATGCAGACTACAGACAGTGAGGAGCTAAAATCGCAGTGGAATTTTTGTAATTCAAAAGCTCAAAAAAGCCAATCTTATTACAATTATTATTTTAGGCCTCCACACAAATGAAATGTCTTTTTCTATTTTGTATGCTTGTGATACACTATATGTGCTGGTTGTAGCCCCAGTTAGGTGAAATAATACAAATACATATTATGAACTAGAATGATTTCCCAAAATAGGGATCTGAGAAAATTAATTCCTCAGATACATTAAGAGACAGTCAAACGAGAAAATGTGTTTCATAGTAAAAATGTAGGTTCAGCAATGTTAACAGGTTTCTTTGTTATCAAAAAGACTTAAGAACCTTCATTGTGCTCAATGGTTAACTAGATAAGTATTTCCTTGAAATGTATTTTATAGGGCACTGTGGTAAATACTGATTTAGGGTAATGTTTCTAACACTTTTCAAAAGAGATAATAACCCTCCCTCCCATGTCCCAATTTCTGTAATTTAGATCTTCCAGAAGAAAGACCTTTTAACCTGTATTTTCAACAAGCAGCTCAGGCCACTCATCATTAGGCGATTTTTGGAAATAGTGATTTATAAAATTGCTTTTTTTACTAAGAGTCTACAACAGAATAATCTTGGAAGCTTTTGAAAATACACATTTATTGGGTCCCTCCCACATTTATGAATCAGAGGGAGATGTGGTCCCTCCGTAGCCATTTCTTATACCAACTCCCAATTGTGTTAGACCTAACTTTCTTATTCTTCATGTGCTGCTATTCACTTATACACCAAGGTACTCCCATGTAGAAGTGTTCTTTCTTGAGTCCATTCCTTATGGTGTATCAGGTTCTCCCCGTCATTCACTAGTCCTTTAAGGGCAAACGCAAAGAGGAATCCTAGCAACGCTTTATGTCAGGGCAGAGCTGATAGGAGAAAAAAGGAAAGGTCTTGGTTTTTTGGAATGTAATCCAGCCTTAAAGAAAAATATTCAAGAATAATGAAAAGCTGATTGCTTAAGTGTGAGACATTTTTATAGCTCATATGCTTTTAAAAGCATACAGTTGGCACGAACAGGGTGGCCAATTTTTAAAAAGAGAAACTGAATTAAGTAGATTCCCTTGTGTAAAATACTGTCTGCTTGATCTGTTATCCAGATGTTTCCATGGCAAATGTTTTCTTAAAAAGCACCTGGATAGTATACAGCTCTTCCAGACAGAAATCAGCATCATTTTTTTTTTATACAGAGACTTATAGAGAGGAAACTGAATTTATTTTAAACGCAGCAGGGATCACACTGCTTCATAGTCATATGGAAATATAAAGTGACAAAAATGTTTATTTAAACATCAATCTTAATATAAAGAGCTTGCTTCATGTCTGTAAACAACACAACAGCAGACACTACAAGGTCTGCACAACTGTTCAGTAGCTACATTTGAAGCATTTATTTTCAATTTTAATTTTTCTGCATGGTTTCTCTACAAAGAACACAGAAGTAGGAGGCAATACAGTGTGGCAGTCAACAGCTGAGGTTTTTGAGCCAAACAATCTGGGTTTGAATCCTCTTCCACTGTCTCCCAGCTATAAAGACCTGGGCATTTTACTGAACCTTCTGTGTTTTTGTTATCCTTATCTGTAAAACAGGGGTTATAATAGTACTTACTTCAGAAGGTTATTAGGAAGATTAACAGTGTTCACATACATAAACATTTTTTGACCCATAGTAAATGCCCAATAAATATTAAGATTGATAAAGTAGATGTCTCAATTGGTTATCGTCAAGATTAAAGGAAAGAAAACTCCAATGAGACTGATATTTTGCTTTGTTAGGGGACTAAAATTCGGTTCACAAAGGCTTCTTTGGACAAAAACAGTAGCTAGGAGATGGAGTGGTAAATTAAAAACTCCCACTCTATTACTATTTGATTTAGTAATGGAACTACTTATTTCTTTGATTTACTGGGATATATTAGAGGGATCTATCAGAGGGAAAATAGCTTATATTTGTCATATAGCTTAGTTTTGAAAGTCATCAGAGAGATTAGGTGCTATAAGCACCATTGGCCCAAAAAGGGAGAGAAATGCAAGGAGGAAACGTATGGGGGAAACTGGAGGGTGGGAGAACAAAAGAGAACAATGAAGATGAGTTAAAGAAGGAAGAGAAAAGTTTGTAGAGGTGTTGGCAGAGAAAGAAATGTGATATCAGTTGTGGATACTTTGTGCCAGCTGTACAAATGCCACAGACATTTCTTACAAAAATGTAATTGGAACTTTCCCTCCATTATCAGCTAGTTATTTAACATGATATTTAAGAAAAAGGTGCTATATTTCAAATACTTTGCTCATTTGCAACTCCAGATGAGCAAGTCATTCTAAAAGGCATTTAAATAAACATGAATAGCTGGTGAAAACTCCATGGGCATCTTAAAGATTTGGGCTAAAAGCTATCTTCCTTCAAATAGGTCTCTGTCATTCTCTCAAATTAAAGAGATCAGAAACACACATGGCTGCATCTTGAATTTCTGCCACCTGCTTTTTCTTGTCTTTACACCAAACTTCAGTTTCATGGTGGCTATGGATTTCTTTATTGGTTTTATTTTCAACTTGAAATAGACATGCATTTTCTCTTAAAGCATTTTCTTCAAAAGAGAAAACGTTCTTTCTGTTCAAAGTGTAAAAGGAAAAAAAATGACATATAAAGGTTTTTACAAGTGATTATTAATGCTTTGAAGTTAAAATATTCACATCAGCCTTGATGAAGTTAAACTGCAGGCAGCCTCCTAATAATACTGCAAAAGTGAGACAGCTAATTTATATTTAATTGCTATCAAAATCAATGTCCCTGTAAAGCATACTCCTATCTTATCCTAAATTTATTCAAAACATATTAAAAATAGCAGGACTCAGAATAGTATCTCAAAGAGAGCAAAATCCTAAGCATTACCCAGATGCACCTACTTTCACATGCACACTCTGACTCTATCAAGATGCCTGGTCATTCTAGACAAAGGCATTCCACAAGGTCATCATATAATCATTAACAACATAAAATGTATTACAATTTCCATCTATGCCTACATAATAAAAGATAAATTATCTGCTTATGACAAACACCTAGAACTAGTGAAACCTTTGAGAAGGTTTGGAAGCAAGGAAGGAAGTAAAATGGTAGCCCTAATGCCACGATGCTGCAATATTTTCTTAGTGTAGCTGTGCTTTCCACGTTTTCTCCCAATTATTGATGACTACAACTTCCCTGAGTGATGATAATTTCTAAGTCGTGGGGAGGTTTTTTTTAATGCAACATTGTTCCTTTCCTTCTCTTTTTATTCTCAGTATTTGTGATGGTTAATAGTACTGGACATTTTGTTAATAGATGATTTCAACTAATACATGATGTATTTCAATGAGAAAATTCCCCTGAGAACTCATGGTCATTAGAATAGATTGGCATCCTGTTTTATTATTGTAGTCAGTTTGGGACTCTCTGTATTGAATTTATGTGAAATGAGCTAAAGAGATATATTTTCAAATCCTAGACTCATCTCAGTGCTACACAGAGTACAATCCAAGGCTCTCTTTTTGACCATTTTAAGGGGGTTCCTGGGAAATAACAGAGTGCCCACCATAGGAAACATGAAATTAGAATTGTCAGGTCCTTTCATGATGCTGACAACAGCCAGCACCCCTCCACCTTGCACACTCTGGAGCCAGTCTACCTCAGTTAAAGTCCTGGGCTTTGTTTCCTACTTTAGCTGTGCAACCTGGGCAAATCAGTGATCTCCTCTGCGTCTTTGTTTTCTCATGTGTAAAAATGGGATAATAACTGTACCCGACTCATAAAAACTAATGAAAGAATAAAATGAGTTAATAGAAATAAAAATTTTATAAAGCTAAAAAAATAAGCATGGAATTCAGGTGAGTTATTATTGTCATAATTATTATTAAAATTAAAGACTTCATATTGAGAAACCATGCCATATACTTGGTTCCCTTTGACTCTTCTCCATGGATTCACTCATACTCACTTTCTGTCTAGTTAGCCCTTTTTCTTGGGCTTGCAGTTTGTTTTTTAGCTTCCACTCTATGAGATTCTGTTTCCTGAGGTATTGCAACTTCTATCTGTTACAGTATCCATTGGCTTTTGCCTGAGCTTCTCCCTACCCACACTGGGTTGTCATTTTTCTCTTGGTTTTGGATAACACTCCTCAATGCACAGTGTAGTTTCTGGCTTCTTAAGTTGCCACAAGAGGCAGGATGATAAACTAAATGTTTAGGGCTTGCATCTTGACCACTGAGAAATGAAAGATCAAACAGAGTTGGGCAGATACGTTTTTCTTCCTTACTTTATCTAGTGGACTCTTCTGAGAGGCAGTTCTTCTTTGCAACCCTCCTGGAGAAGATGTATTAGCTGACAAGCCTGCTGGGAGATCTTTTCTATCTTTTCCACCATTTGTCACAATGTCATGGCTGCCATGGTGACATGTCACGCTGTGTTGCTTTGAATATTCCCTTGTTTCACTTTGATTTCTCTTTCCTTATGGTGCCGCCCAAATGTACTGTTATCAACTTAATCTTCCTCTCTGCTCTCTGAAGGAGCCCACTAAGGCACCCTGATGACTTTCTAGAGTAAATTTTAATTTTATTGCAGATAAGTTTAGCATGGAAATCCTTTATTTTCATTTAACTTTGGAGTTGCACAATGTGTAGCACTCAGATTCAGTTCATATTAACCAGCAAGAACACTGTTCTCTTCCACATCTAACCTATATGTGTCCTTCCTTCTATATGATCTATTCCCATTACCTCTTCCCACACCATTTGAATAATGGGCTCAGTCATAATTTTCTTACTTTTCCTACCACTCTGTACCTCACTTAATACAGCACACCTCACCTTTCAGACTAGTGAAATGAGAATTATATGTAAGGTGCTGTATAACTAACTGATTTGTGCAGTCTCCATAACCAATGTATTAGTCCTTCTAAAGAATAGTGCAGATATATTACTCATATCTTCATACTTGTCATATTTATTTTCTGTTAAAAATGGAGACAGACATATGGGTTAAGAGCTTAATTTCTCACCTCAGATTTTGATATAACTCTGGACTCTACTCTTTTCTCTGTGTGATTTGAGACAAGTGTCTTAACCTCTCTAGCCTCAGATGTTGCAATCTGAAAAGTTATAGAAACACTTCCTTCTTCATAAGGTTGTGCTGTGAATTAAGGAAAAAGTTCATTTCTTCTAAATGTTCGTTGAGCATCTATTATATTTCAAACATTCTTCTAGCCCCTGGGATTAATAACACACACCATATCTATAAAAAATTCTTGTTTTACTGATTAACTAAAATAATAAATTATGGCTATTATTATTATTAACATTGTTTTCAACTCCACCAAATTCCTTTTATTTCACTATACTGTCTAATTCATTTTGGGTGCACCCTCTTTCTTAGCAATACCACTGTCAAACCTTGGAGAATCACTACCTTATATCTTTCTCTTTTGCTACTCTTCGTGTCCTCCACAATGTACACATGAATCCAATTTCCAGGTCAGGGATTTTTCTTCCTCAGACTTCTTCACTTCCAGAAATATTGGAAGACATGATTATAAATGATAGCCCATCTTTTTAATTAAACACATACTTGATTTGTGTTTCTATTATGGGCTAGGTACAATTTTTTTATGTTTGGGATAACTCAGTAAATAACAACAACAAAAACAAATCATACCTCTCATGGAGATTATATTCTAGTAGAGGGATGAAGATAATAAAAATAAACATGAAAATAAGCGTGTATTTCCAAACTTTTCAACTTTATCTCTCTATGAAAAAAAGTACCTCTGCTCCCATGAATGTTTACTTATTTAAGAATTATGTCTATGTAATACTGTACTAATAAATATTCACATTTCATATTGGAAGAGAAAAGATAAAAATAACTGTTAGCTGAAGATCTAATATTTTTTCCTGCATGCACTGGGGATCTTTCACACCATCTTAGGTTTGCACATCTTGCTTTAGATCAATTTTGTTAAGAAGTAAACTATTGAGGATTAACAAACATCTCTTTATTTGAAGATAAAAGGATTTGTTGACAAAAAAATTTATAGGTCTATTCTTAGCATGAAATGCAAGGTACTTTTTAGGTTTAGGAAGAATATTATCATAATCAATACCAAACCAAATTACTGCAGAAATTAGTGATTTGGGTTATTTTAACAGATGAACTGTTATTTTCTAAAACAAATATCATCTTTAATGAAATTGCTAAAGTTTTACAATCCTAGCTTCACATGCACATAGATCCATACTCTGAGATTCACTTTCATGTATTTTTGTTCCACTGATTGAAAATAATCCTGGGACAGGTGGGGAACCTGTAGCTTTAAGGCCACATGTGGCCTTCTAGGTCCTTACGTGCAGCCTTTTGACTGAATCCACATTTTACAGAACAAACCCTTTTATTAAAAGGAGTGCAGCAGAGAAAGATGAAGCTTTTCTTGCCCCCTTTGGTGGCAATCTTAAAAAACAATCTTAAAATCAGAAGGCCACAGGTTCCCCACTCCTTACTGCTATAATTTGTTTTTGCTGATGCATTTATCACTATTTGTGGGAATGGCAGTTTTAAGTATTAAAATGTTTCTGAAGTGACATGACTGTATTAGTTTCAAATTAGGTAGACTTGCAACAAAAGTCTATGTGAATCTCAGAAGCTGTTTTATGGTACACTTAGTGTATATCTTGCACTAAATATTTGAAAATACAAAGAATGAGTAAATTAAAGACTGCTATATAGTCTCATAAATCCCATTTAGTTACCAGGGAGAATTATGTTGGTTCTACCTCAAAATTTATCCAGTATCTGACCCCTTCTCACTACCACTATCATCCTGATCCAAGCCATCAGCACCTTACCAAAATTGAAAAACCTAGCATTCTAATTGGTCTCTGCATTTGCTAAAAACCTCACTCTAGTCTAGCCTAAGTACAGTAGCCTGGATGATCCTTTAGAGAAAGTGGATCATATCACTCTTGCCTAAAATCCTCCAATGGTTTCTATCGCACTTGCAATATAAGCCAACATCCTTGAAGAGGTCTAGAAGGCCATATATGATCTGTCCTGCATCATTTGTTTGTCGTCATCTTTTACCATCCCTGACCTCCTCCATGCCTGCACCACAACTCACTCCATTTCAACCTTAAAGGTTGATGTTACTTGAATTCGTCAACCATAGTTTTATTTTAGAATTTTACACTTGCTGTTTTGTTCTTCCCTCCAACCCTCAGATTGTTGACCTGTAGATACCTGTTACCTTCTATCTCCCTTCCTTCAGGTCTCCACCCATGTGTCTTCCCAGCCACTCTCTGTAAAATAACATCTCTCCCCAAACCATCAGTCTCTGACCTCTGCCCTGCTTTATTCTTCTTTATAACATTCACGAAGACATGAATTATTGTGTGCGTGTGTGTGTGTATGTAGTTGTTGTTTTTCTCCCTTATGTCAAGGTATGATTTCCAAAGATTCTAAAACATTACTCTCAGATAAGGTATAAAGGCACCTGTCAAAAATTAATTTTCTATTCTTTAATTAATAAGGCAACCGAATGAATGTTAAAACCTATTTAAAAGCATTGGGTGAAAATAGGTGATTTAATAAAGGAATGTCAGGATAAAATTGTTGAATTATATACAGAGTTGATTAATGTATTACAGGAAAATAAAATGTAACCTTTGGCACTATTTATTTCATCAGACAGAACTTATTTGTATCTCTACTGGACAAAAGTTTATGAGTTAACCTCTGCCCCAGGAGAGTTGTAAAATAGATCAGTTGATGGTAAGTCAAGCCCAAGATTGCACTGAAAGGACACCCACTAACCCCTTTGGCTATTTCCAAGTTGTAAATAATCTTTCTGACTTATAACAGTAGGGAATTTTATAATTTTCACTGTTGTATTCCCTGATCTTTCAACAGTAATAAGCAGTTAGTAGACTTTTGTCTTAGTTTAGGTTCTCTCCAAGAAACAGACATTGAGGCAAGGATTTGAATGCCTACAGTCTGAGAGGTGATCTAGAAAAACTAGTAGGTAAGTGAGAAAGTGAGATAGGGAAGAGAAGGAAGCTAAAGTGAGCAGAACAGGCAAATTATCAACCTGGAAAATGGGAGTTCAGTCCCATGGTGCAATATGAGAGTCAATGCAAGGCATGTCTCAGAGTTATTCCAACTAAAGAATGAAGGCTCTCTATTCATCTATATTGATTAACACTTTAACTTTTATTAAGGTGTGCTTCTGGGAAGGTTACTTCTATTTTTGGTCTAGTTTGTCCTGAGTATAAACTGAATATGCCCCTTAGGCAAAACAAAAACAAAAACAAAACAGCAAACAACAAAACAAAATCTTTCGTCGAAGATTCCAGTGTTTTCAGTAAGCAGCCTTCAGCCATTGAGTCCCAAGGTGATATGGGTGGGGCGTTGACAATATCTGATAGAGTGTTCCATACAAGAAAATTATTGATTGAATGAATAAGTGAATGAAATATTTCTAAGGATCTTGTAAGTTGGACACTTAGTTTTATAAGCCCCTACAGAATAAAAGAGACAAAGTCAACAAGCATAGGAAACAATTTGAAGATCTTAGAAACGTACCAGCTTTTCTGCCTAGATGACAGAGCCGAAAGAAGCTTAGAGTTTGGTACCAGAGGAACTAGGTATAATTATGTTATTCTAGCTACAGGACCTGTATCATGTGATTTAATTTCTCTTAGTTTTGATTTTCTCACCTCTAAAAATGGGATAATTAATCTCAACTCACCAATTATGAAAGCATCACCAAAATTCAAACATATAATTGCCCCAAAGGGATAGAACTCATACTGGACAAAAGACAGACTCTATTTAAAGTTTTAACATATCCAAATTTAAAACATGATAAGCTAAATGTGTTGGTCAGTAATAGATTTTGAGCTTTAATGGTATAATTGATAAGTCTGTTCTGTAAGTGGGGAAGATTGACTTAAGCTATTTTAGATGGAAAACATTTCCTAAGATCAGCCAACTTACTTTGGTTTGACAAGAGACTCAGTAATCATACTTTGATTATAACTGTTTTCCAATGTAAATATGCTTCCAATGAAAAACTGTGATTTTCATATGAATGAGAGTATTTTGTATCTAAAGTTATGGGCCTTATATGGCAATAATTTTCAAAACTGGAAGTTTTTTATTGATAAGTGTCTATGGGTCAATGAGACTGATGAACATGCAATGCTGAGGATAAGAGCTGAACTTTGTTAAACACCACCCTGTGAAGACTTTCAGGAGACAGCCAATCACTTCCGTCTCATGTCTTCATTCAAAACATCACCAGTAAATAAATGTGGCACCCAAGAGATAAGGTATGCTCCCGATTTAGAGAGGAATGATGGAGGGAATATATAAGAATTCTGAGGAAAAGATGTTAAACAAACAAACAAACAAACAAACAAACAAAAACTACCATCATCTCACCTGAAGTAAGACAAGTTGGACTCAGTAACTTGGACTTTCCTGTTTTAGAGATAAACTGAAGAGGAAGCAAGAAACAACCATAAACACCCAGATGTAATTTCTAACAATAAAGGCAGATCCTGTAAGGAAGGCAGGAAAGAGGAGAAGAGAACCTGGCGTCTTAGTTCTTTTCCCAGAGATGAATGAATGTGTGTAAGCTATTATTAAAATATAAATATAATGGATATATAGTTTCAAATATTCAAGAACCCATAGCCTAGTAAACCCTGGAACTATTTCTGACAACATGAATAAATAAACAACAACAATCAAAAAACCTCAAAACAAACTGCAAATTGATCATAACCATAATCTAATGGAATAATGGTGATCATTGGATCTATTTAAAAAGAACACTAAATCTAAATAAAGGCAAATATCATTATAGGAAATAGATATTAGAAACTTGGACAATTTTAAAATACTAACCAAAACTCACTATGTGAAATGCTGGAAGAGGGAGGAAAAGTAAAGACAATAATTTTCTCATCTGGTTTAGTGAACTATAGATATTATCTAAAATGGAAAAGTCAAGAAATACAAGTTAGGTGTGCTATTTAAAATAATCAAAAAAAAAAAGTGGATGAAAAATCTCACATGGGAATGATAATATTATCTAAAAAGAAAAAGAAATAGATTTTTATTGATGTTAAAGTTGTAAAGGTAACTACTATACAGTGGGAAAATATAGACTAAATAACATCTAAATTACCATTAGAAAAATCACCCAGCTCCAGGAAAAAAGGGACTTTTGTCTGTTGGGTTCACTGTTATCATCCCAGCTCCTAGAACACTGACACCCACAAACAGTAGCTACTTAAATGCTTAATGAACGAATAAATAAGAAAAAAAAAAAAAACAGGATCAGTACAGTTTGCAGATATAGAAATAAAAACAGAGTTTAAAAATAGGAAAACATAAAATAAAATGCTAAAATTAAAAGCCAAAATATGTCTTTTATAACAAGACATATAAATGGGATAAACTTAACCACCTAAAAATATTCTCATTCTAAATCAATGTACTTCTTGGCATGGAAAGAACTCTCATAGGAAAAATAGGAACTTGTTTGCACAGAAAGGAGAGGAGGGAGGAGAGAGTGAGGGAGGGAGGAAGAGGAAAAGAAAAAGAAGGACAGAGAAGTGACTTCTCTGAAGTCAAACCGCTTGGGTGTCCATTCCAACTTTACGAATCATTAGCTGAATGTAGTTGAGCAACCCACCTTTCTTCTCTCTGTCAGGCAGAGCACCAGGGGATCTTCTCTTATGTCCAGTCTCCAAATCTTCAGAAAATTATATAAAAATCATGAGTGGCTTTGTGGTGAATACTGAGGGATGCCACACAGATCCTCTTTTAGGGTTTGGGTACATGGTTCTCAGTTTCCAGGAGTTTTTGCTTGCTGTTGATTCATAGCACAGACCCAGAGGGAACTTCCTCATCTAAGGTTACCTGGGCTTCTTGAGAGCATTCTGCATCCATTGATTGGTTAATGCAGAAGGTAAAAAGCTTCAATCAGGAACATCCTTGAAGGGCCGTCTTCATTGCACTGCTTTCCCATAAATGACCAGGTTAGAATTTTGTGACTGCTACATAGTAGCTCAACTTCACCCCTTACCTCCCTGCTTCCTTCCCTCCTCTACACCCTTATTCTCGAGAACACTGACCAATGAACCTTCCACATGCAAACTCCATCACAGTCCGTTTCCCAGAGAACCAAGCTAAGGCAGATCTGATGTGATTGATTTTCTTTGGAGACCAGGAAAAGGAGAGAGATCTGTCTTTATTCACATGATCATGTGGCTCATTAGTACCTAGAAGTGATAAAACAGGAGCAGGTAGGAGGAGAAAAGCACAAAGAAATATAATGTGGAAATGTGTTCTTTTTTGGAACCTTTTCTCTGAAGTCAAACCGCTTGGGTGTCCATTCCAACTTTACCAATCATTAGCTGAATGTAGTTGAGCAAGCCACCTCTCTTCTCTCTGTTGTGGCTTTCTCATGTAGAAGTTGGAAACAATAATAGTGTCTCTCTTATAAGTTTGCTATGAAGATCAAATTAGTTAAAATATGTAAAAGTGCTTAGAACTTGGACTCATGTTTAGTAGGTACTATATAAGTATTGTGTCTATTGTTGTAGAAATCTACCACAGTGCTTTGGCTAGTCCAGGCTCTGCAAATGGGTTCAAAACAAGTTTAGCCATCTCTGAGAAGCAGACAACACCAGCGACACAAGTATGTTGTATACTATCGTAACACTTATGTACACACTTCTGTTTAAAATGAAATTCAGTTCGATTGCTGATAGTCTTCCGTCTTCTTTCCTTGTTCTGTCTTCGATCGCATACTGCCACATTTAAGACAGTGTTTGTGCTACATCATGTGATAGCTAAACGTGAAAGCTGGCAGAGGACGATGCCTGTGCCTTAGCATTAGAAACATATAATTTAAATCCTGGCTCTCCCATGTGATATCTACATTATCTAAGGGTGAGAAAATTACTTGTTCGCTCTGGTCTTTGGTTTCTTCAACATAAAATAGGTATAAAAGCCTTTATAAGGCTGAGTCTGATACAGTGATTGGTATATATTAAGTGCTATTATTATTTTATGATGAGTGTTTCCATTAGGACTTTCTCCAGTCACCTTCAAGGAATTCTTTCTGAGTGAGTCTTATTCTTACCTTGTTAGATTATTGTTACCAAAATTATGATAGGAAATGTATACTATTTTTATTATTATAATTGCTAAAATTTACAAAGTACTTATGTTCCAGGCCTATAGTTATAGATTTGTATATTTTCTAATGTCGGGCATTAGACCCTTTACATGTTTTAATTTATTAATTTTCACAAAAAAGTTATTTATTAGGTTATCCCAGTTTCCCATAATGGAATGAGGAATTTTCCTAGGGTCATACGGCTTTTAGCTTGGGAAGACATGTTGCCTTCTTTCTTGTATCATAGAGCTTCCTCCTGTCCTGGGTTCTCAGTAGATTCGCAATGAAGAATGGTATTAACGGTCTTTTAGTGACCCACACTTGATTTTATTTCTCCAGTTTTGATTGGTGGTCTTTTTTCTCCAACTAGTCTTAGCCTATGGCATGTCCACAAAGCAGGATCACAGGTCTTATCTCTTTATAGATTCATCAACAGCTTGATTCCTAGACAGATGTCATGGTGCAGAAGAAAGAATAGTAGTCTGGGGCTTAGGTTCTTATTTTTGGTGAAGCCATTGAGAACATGCAACATCTCTCTAGGCATCAATTTAATCTCATTCAGGCCATGAAAGAATTGTTTATGTGATCAAAGAAGTCTTTCCAGGCCTGAAGTTTTATGTTGATTTTATAGCTCTCCTTAAACCCGTTTAAGGGGTACTTGATCACCAAGCCCCAGAAAGTTCTACTTTTATTCTGTTCTATGTAGTCTCTCCTCCTACCCCTACCCCTCACCCCACCACAGAACAAATACATCGGGGTCCATTCTACATGTGCTTTTCATTCACAAACAGTACAGAGCCAAGATTAATATTTAACATTCATCAGCTGTAGTTAATAGCTTCTAATTTTTATTCATATAGAAGTAATCTACATGGGCAGATGCATATCTGCTTTAGAATTTTTTATTTGCATAAATAACTTTTAATTAAAAATTAATATTACTTCCCAACAAGGTTTTCAATCTCCTTTAAGTTTTGGGGCAAATTGTTACTGAAACAAGAGAGACAAATTTAAGTAGAAAATTGAAGAGGATTTTTATATTGCTTTATTCTAGCAGGTTTAACAAAAATCCTTCTTCTATGACCTACCTTGACCTTCTAGAATTATCAGCACTTTATTTTTCACTACTGAGTTATCTTTGCTAAAATTCCTCTGCCAGGAGCATTTTCCATTAAAAAATAATTGGCTCTTCGGGGAGGTTTTTTTTTTTATTTTTAATTTTACAAAATCCTTTCATCTATTTCTACTTTCACGACACATCCTACTAATGTAAATTTTACAGTGTCTTCTGTGCCAAGTGATAAATGCAGTATTGATAGAAATTATTAAAGAAAGTACATCTGTTCAGTACATATGAATTGAATACCTATTAAGTGACAAACATTTTGCCAGTTATGAGTGATAAAACATGCAGCGGGCATGATCACTGAAGAGCTCATGGACTATTAGCAGAGTCAGATACACAAATGGACTTGTTTTCAGTTTTTCAGTGAAATGAGATAAACTCAGGTTGGCAGTAGGCACAGAGTTCTAGGGTAAAGGAAAAAAGGCAGTTTGATATAGGATAGGCAGGTTGGGGACCAAGAAATTCTTCTAGGAAAGTATTACTGCCGAGCTGCTGAAAACTAGAGAGACAAGGAGAAACAGAGAAATAGAGAGAGAAGAAGAAGGAGGAGGACAAAGGTGGGAGGAAGAATGGAGAGAAAGAAAGAAAGAAAAAGGGAGAGGGAGAGAAAAGATCTAATTTATTGTCTAAAGAGAAACTGGTCAATACAACTATGACTTTAGCGACATCATAGCTCATAAAATATAAGCAAACAAAATTGTTATTGTTATTATTACTGTTTCTGCTACCAGAAACAATTATGTCATTCAGTTGATGATTTTCAAAAATTGAAAAAAAAAATACACAAACTGTAAAATGAGGCATCAAGACAATAAACAGTGTTCCTTGTACCTGATAGGTAAGCTTTTACCCCTCACCCTCCTTCCAGCCTCCCCGCTGCCCTCAGCATTACACAATGTATCCAGGACAAAATCTAATCAACCAAACAAACAGCAAACAAAACCAAAAGAACATAAAGAAACTTTGGGAGGTGTTGGATCTGTCTATTGCCTTGATTGAGGGGATGGCATCCTGGGATTAACATATGTCCAAACTCATCAAATTGTACACATTTAATATGCACAGTTATTTGTATGTTAATCGTACCTCAATAAAGCATTTAAAAAGAAAATAAGTGTAAATTTTAAAAATGTATATATATGTATATATATATTATATATACATGTGTGTATGCATGTGTGTACACACCAATGAGCTCTACAAATTTTTCTCTCCCTCTATGTATTTCTTGTTTCCTGGCAGTGGTGCTCTTTGGAAAATAAAGCAAAACAAAATTTTATTTTCTTGTTTAGAAGTATTGCATCTATGTTTATGAGGACTATTGGTTATTGGTCTGATCTATTTTCATTCACTTAAATATACTTTTCAATTTCCTTTTTTTTTGGCCATTAATTGCATAAATATGTATTATTTAAATTATAAATATTTAGAACATTTTAACAATCTTTTATTTATTTTTAATGCAATTCTGTTTGGTTTTTGACCATTAATTGCATAAAATTATATTATTTAAATTATAAATATGTAGAACATTTTAACAAGCTTTTATTTATTTTTACATACATCTGTTTGGTTTTATGGCCTAGAATTAATGTTGCCAGGTAAAATACAGAATGCCCAGCTCAATCTGAAATTTAAATAAATACCAAATAAATTTTTAGAATAAGTATATTTCAAATAATCACATGGGACACACTTTTATAAAAAAATCATTTAATATTTATCTGAAATTAAAATATAATTGATATCCTTTTTTTGTTGTTAAATCTTCCAATCTTACCTAAAATATGATTTATGTTGGAAAATGTTCTGTCAAATTAAAAAAAATTATATATTATTATTATTGAATGACATGTTCTCTAAAAATTAACCAAGTTTTATTGATAGTATTTTTAGTCTAAAATATCCTTGCTGATTCTCTGTCCACTTGTTCCATGAGTTATTGAAAGAGAGATATTAAAATCTTTGATTTAATTTGTGGATTTGTGTACTTCTCCTAGAAGTTGTATCGGTGTTTACTTGGAGTATTTTGAAGCTCTGCTATAAGGACGTAAGTGTTTAGAATGTTCCTCTTGATGAATTAACCTCTTTATTGTTATGAAATGAGATTGTTTATCTCAAGTAATATTATTTGCTCTGAAATCTACTTTGATATTATTTAATAATAATATAGCCTCTCCAGCTTTCTTTTGATGAATATTAGCATGGTATACTTTTCCTCTGTTCTTTTGCTTGTATCCCACATATCTTTTTGTTTAAACTGAGTTTCCTATGGATAGCATATAATTGGATCTTGTTTGTTTATATCTAATATTCTTATTTTTTCCCTTTTTTCCTTGTAATGGGGGTATTAAGACTATTTACATTTGATGTGATTATTAATATGATTACATATAAGTCTATTATCTTACTATTTATTTCTATATGTCTCATCTGTTCTTTGTTGTTGATTTGTCTGCTATCTTTTGGATAAGCATATTTTATGATCCATTTTATCTCCTTTGTTGACTTATTAGTTATACACCTTGTCACTACAGTGGTTGTTTGAAGATTTTATATCTTTCATTATCAAGACTACCTTCCAATAATATTATAGAGTGTCATGTAGAACAACTGTCCCCAACCTTTTTGGCATCAGGGACTGGTTTCATGGATGACAATTTTTCCGTGGACTGGAGTTGGGGGATGGTTTCGGGATGATTCAAGCACGTTACACTTATTTTGCACTAATTATATAACTCACCATAATGCAGAGTCAGTGGGAGCCCTGAGCTTGTTTTCCTGCCACTAGACGGTCCCATCTGGAGGTGATGGGGACGGTGACACCCAAAGTGTGTTGCTTATGTCTGGTCTACTCCATAATCTCATTCAGATTGCTGTCACTGCAGAAAACCCTGCTTCACAAAGATAGGATCTTGCAAACAGAAGTAGGCTTTTCAGTGCTTTTGTGGTAATCTCAGGATATTCCACTTTGACGTTAATCCAGAACATATGGAGATTTGAAGTTGTGTCAAACAAACTTTTTTTTTTTTATTTCAGCATATTATGGGGGTACAGATGATTAGGTTACGTATGATGCCCTTGCCCGCCCCCCCCCAATTCCGAGCTTCAAGTGTGTCCATCCCTGGGATGGTGCGCGTTGCACTCTTTGTGTATGCATATACCCATCCCCTCATCGCCCCACCCCCCCTGCCCGACATCTAATAGATGTTATTCTTATATGTGCGCTTATGTGTTGATCAGTTAATACCAATTTGATGGTGCGTACATGTGGTGCTTGTCTTTGCACTCTTGGGATATTTCACTTAGTAGAATGCATTCCAGCTCTATCCAAGAGTATACAAGAGGTGCTATATCACCATTGTTTCTTAAAGCCGAATAGTACTCCGTGGTATACATATACCATATTTTATTAATCTACTCATGTATTGATGGACACTTGGGTTGTTCCCACATCTTTGCAATTGTGAATCGTGCTGCTATAAACATTCGGGTGCAGGTGTCTTTCTTACAGAGCATCATTTGTTCTTTTGGATAGATGCCCAGTAATGGGATTGCTGGATTGAATGGTACTTCTACTTGTATCTCCTTAAGGTATCTCCAATGCTTTCCACAGAGGTTGCACTAGTTTGCAGTCCCACCAGCAGTGTATGAGTGTTTCTATCTCTCTGCATCCACGCCAACATTTATTACAATTTTTTGATAAAGGCCAGTCTCACTGCAGATAAGTGATATCTCATTGTGGTTTTGATTTGCATTTCCCTGATGATTAGAGATGTTGAGCATTTTTTCACATGCTTTTTGGCCATTACTCTGTCTTCTTTTGAAAAGTCAAACATACTTTTAAGGCCATGATAATTTGTGATCTCAAGCAGTTCATCCTCTTCTAGCATGGACAAAGTCTATTCACCTGGCTTATGCATGAAAGGGTCACGGATCCATTTCCTCTCATTTCAGGGATTTTTGTGGTTGGGAAGTAATGCTCAAACTCTTTTGAAATCTGAGATAAGTGACTATGCACTAGCTGGAAGAAAGAAGGCCCCGGCTCAGTCTCTTTCAAAATCTCTGCTCTGTTTGAAACATGTCAAAAATCCCAATGTTCACTTGTCGCCCCCACAATTCCAGTTTGGCTTTGAATGCAGCCAATTCATCTGCTGACATGAACAGATCATCGTCATTCTCCCCCGAAGTGACAGATTGAGTTCATTGAGCAGGTCGAATTTGTGACACAAGTAAGCAAATTTTGCAACCCATTCTGTGTCACTGAAATGTGCTGCCAATGGTGACTGTTTTTCTAAAAAAATCTCTGGAGGGGATCTCATAACTCAAAAACTCTGGCCAGGGACCTACCTTTAGAAAGCCATCCCACTTCTATGTATGAGAGAAGACATGTGTGCTTTGCGTCCATCTTCTCACAGAGCTGCATGAACAGATGTGAGTTCAGGACATGTAATTTAAGGTGGTTGATAATTTTAATCACATTTTGCAAAATGTTTAGCTCAGGTGACATTTTTTGACTAGCCTGCATTTCTCTATGGATGATACAGTGCATGGACTCACATTCTGAAGTGACATCTTTGACCCAAGTGGTGAAACCAGAAAGCTGTCCAGTCATGGCAGCCACTCGGTTCATGCATATACTGACAAAAGATGACCATTTCAGTTTTCCTGCTATGTAATCATTCAGAGACTTGAATAGTTCTGCAGCTGTGGTGTTGGTTGGCAACAAAAGGGCGTATAACATATCCTCATGAACATCCTCCTGAAAAATATATCACACAAAAACAAGCATCATTGCCTTGTTGTCAACATCAGCAGATTCGTCAACCTGGATTGCATGCTGCGGTGACTCATTAATCCTCTCTAACAATTGTGTTTCAGTATCTTTTGCTGTTTCATCAATTTATTTAGTTATGGTGCTAGCCAAAAGTGGAAGGAGTGCCACCTGTTGAACTGTAGCTTCTCCTAAAAGTTCATGGCAAATATCCTTAGCAGCAGGCATGATTGACTCTTCACCAATAGCAAAGGGCTTCTCAGCTTTAGTGATGAAGTTAGCCACTAAGAATGATGCTATCAGTGCAGACACATTTGATGAAGTGGTGGCCTTCATAATTGCTTCTGTTTTTTGTGTTCACATTTTTTTCTTTTGAAAAACTCCAAAGGCTAGTCTTTTAATGCAGGATGTTTGGTCTCTATGTGGTGAATTGGTTTTGAAGGTTTCATGGCTTCGTTGGATAGCTGGTCACCACATACTATACAGAGTGGGCTTGGAGAAGGTGAACCACCTGTTGCAATGATCCCATAATTTAAGTCAGACTCTTGACATTTTCTTTTAAATGCAGCTTTCATTTTGTTGGCAGTCTTAGAGCCTTCTGCTGTCTCATCATTGGGTCTCTGTCCCTTTTCAAAGAAGCTCTCCAGTGATGTTTGTTTTTTACTAATTTTCGTTAGGATCAGCTTATGGGCTTATCAAAATTGTGACTGAGGCAAGTGTACAGTGCAGGAAAGAGGCACACATAGGAGTAGCAAATTAAATAATGGGTGGGCCATGCATGAACTAAAATAAGTGTCGGATTCTGATTTAAAGTCTGGCACCAGATGCAGCTGTACAATTGAAGTAAATCAATTCACTTGCCACTATAAAACCTGCCACCAGATGCAGCTTAATTGTCACTTGACACACACTGATAGGGTTTTGATATAAGTCTGAAAGCAATTGATTTATTATGATCTCTGTATAGTCAAACCTCTCTAATGATAATCTGTATTTGCAGCTGCTCCCCAGCACTAGCATCACTGCCTCAGCTCCACCTCAGATCATCAGTCATTAGATTCTCATAAGAAGAGTGTGACCTAGATCCCTTGCATGTGTGCAGTTTACAGTAGGGTTCTGCCACTGCTGATCTGATGGGAGGCAGAGCTCAGGCGGTGATGCAAGGGATGTGGACAAGCTATAAATATAGATGAAGCTTTGCTGGTTCACCTGCCACTCAACCTCCTGCTGTGCACCCCCGTTCCTAACAGGCCACAGACTGGGACTGGCCCACGACCCAGGAATTGGGGACCACAGATAGAGAACGTAACAATCTTAAAAATATTATACTTTCATAAATGTTTTGGAGATGAAAAAGTAAAAAAGAATAAAAAGTCATATTTTTATTTTCTAATTTTTTGTTCTCTTTGTCATAGTACTCTGAAGGGTTTGATAGACACATTTTAAACATATCAAATATACTTACAAGAACTTTTCAATACCTTTATTTGTTAATTATTTTATCAATGTAACTTCAGTTTTGATTGATTTTTATCCTCTGTGGGTCATATTTTCTACATCTTTGCATTATCTGATAAACTTGGATTAGATGCCAGGCATTGTGAACCTTACCCTGTTGGATACTGAATAGTTCTGTATTCTTACGTATATTCTTGAGATTGTTCCTGGGACACAGTCAAGTTACACAGCAAAAGTTTGATTATTCTGGTCTTTTAATATGTTTTGGTAGGACCAGAACAGAATTTAATTGAGGCATAATTATTTCCCATGTCTGAGGCTAACTGCTTCTTAGTATTCTGACTAATGGTCATGAATCATGACATTTTCCATTATGGTTTTTTGGAACATCTACTGTTCCCAGCCTGGAATGTGCACTGGGTACCACTTTCTCTACTTCTTATTGATTGTGTCTTCCTCTGCTTGGGTTATTATAACCTCAAATGCATGCACTTACCAGTATTTTGCTAATTTCTTGAGGGGACTCTCTGTAGATCTCCAGAATTCTCTGTTAAGTTTGTTCCTTTCCAGTAGTCTGTCTGTGAACTCTGGCTTCTTACGTCTCCCCAGCCTCTTAGCTTCATCTCTGCAACTCAGCGAGTCTGCCTGGTACTGTCTGGGTTCCTTCTCCCTGAGCCGTTACCTAAAAACTCTCAAGGTATTAATCTGGGGCAACCGAAGGGCTTACTTCAACTATCTTTTCTTGTGATGTTTTGATATAATGATGTCATCCAGTATGTGTCATTTTGTAATTTGCTCTTTTATTCAATAATAAAACTTTCAGTTCTTTCCATGTTAGTATATGTGGAATTAACTCATTTTCTTAAGCCACTGTATAATATTCCATACTTTGAGTATAACATAGTTAACTTTTCCATTCTTCTTGATAAACATTTTAATTTTTCATAATATTTTACTATTGTAAATTAGATATGGTGAATACCCACTGACACGCTTACTTTATATCTGTGTGTTTATATGTGTGTGTGTATCCAATCATGTGGGTATTTCTCTAGGGTACATAATAATGAGTGGCATTCAAATTTTATAGAGTCAAATTCTCCTTCATGGTAGCTGTGCCAATTACACTCTCCCAGAAAAATATAGAAGCATCTTTATCTCATAGCTTCATCCTCACTTGATATAATAAAGGATTAAATCTTTAGTTAAACATATGCATAAAATATCATTTACATTTCCTCTTATCCTCTGCAAGACACATCCATTCACATATTTGCCTGTTTTCAATTGACACATTTGTTTCTTATTGTTTTCAAAAGTCTGTGTATATACATATAGTGTGTGTGTGTATTTATACATACATACTATATATGTGAAGACATATATAGATACATATATAGATATAAAATAATTATAAAATATATCTTATATATTTCTATTTTTCTAAATATGTATATGAAAATTATGAAATATTATAAATATTTTAATTTGGTTGCATCTGATGCAAGATTTTTTCTTACTTGAAATTTGTAAACACATATTAACATATTTTCTTCTAGCATGTTTTGTGTTTAGAATTATATATTAAAGTTTTGGACACACTAATTTATTTTTTTGAATGGTGTGAACTAGGAATCTAATTTTTTTCTTCAAATGTATTGCCTCAGTAAAATTAATTGATATAAAATGCCCACTTTATTTCTGCAATGGCTTGACAGACACAGTTCTAGCTTTTGAAGATTTTTATTTACGTTCTCAGTTTATCCTAGCTGCTGTACTGTGAAGTAAGCTCAGTAAGTAGTATTTGTTTCTCCCTTTCCTGTGTGAAGAAACTGAGGCTCAGAATTTTTACTTAAGGTTAAGAGGTTCTAAAGAACTTGGGCAGGCGTTTGAACCCCAGGCTTTGGACTTCAAATCTTGTGCCAATTTCCTCTCTCCAGAGTCATGTCCAGCTTCTTTCTCTCATCTCTGGACTCATTGTGATTTTTAAACAGCTTAAAGATATAGAGTAGCTCCACTTCCCCTGATAAAAGTAACGAATCTCAGATAACTTTTGATCTCAGAAAACTCACGTACTTGGCAATGAGTCAAGAACTCTGCATTTCTATTTAGATTCCACTCTCCAATTTTTAGGGTGTGTGAACACAGGCATAAATCAACTTGCTTAATTCATATACATACAAATTAAATCATTGTGACTCAGGGGCTTTTTTCTTTATGCACATTGTGGACTCCTTTTCTTTTCTGTGAGAGTTTATAGAGCTTGAAAGATGCCCCTGAAAGGAGTTGGAAGGAAGAATGAAACTGTTTAACTGCTTCTTAAAAACAGAGTCCCAGAAGCTTTTTATCATTAATGAAAGTGCACCTGTAAATGGTTGTGCATCACCCTCCATTTTCACCCATATGTGGCTGACGAGTAAGTGAAATGGTGGTTCATTAAAAATAAAAGCAAAGCAATTATAAGAACTGAGACACAAAGATCAACATCCATTATCAGTCAGAGGAAATGTGTGCTAAAAGAAGTATTTGCTTTTCAACTAGTTTCAATCTACTGCAGGCTATGTAATGATAATCCCTGCTTTCTTTTTTTCCAGCAAATGCCAACTATGTCATTTCTGTTTACAGATGAGTGAGTTTCAATCTTGAAATGTTTATTCTCTGCCTCTATTATAGAAAGAAAAAGATTTTCTTAGCTTGCCTCTGGGAAAGCAATATTGTCTGCATTTGTATTCTGAACTAGACTAAAGGAAGAAGCACCGGAACAGGGAATTACTCTATGTGTCTGATTGAATTGCAGCATTGGAAGACCACAGAGCAGGTTTCATGCTAATAAAAAAAAGAGCAAGCAAAGGAGAGAGATTATATATTTATCCACTGTGGGAGAAAGGTAACATGCAGGATGTAAAATGAATGGATGAATTGTTTTCAACACCTCTTGGTGCTTTTCTATTTCAACCACTGTTCTAATGTATTAAGTTGATCATCTACCCTTGGATCCGGGTATGGAAATATTGATTACTTTGCATTTTTGGATCTACATTTTAGTCTATCTACTAAATAACCAGTACGATTATATATAACTGAATTTGTAGAGTAAGAAAATGGATTATATTACTGCAATGCATTTCACTATTGTAAAGACAGATTCTTCCTCCCTAACAGTAGCATAAGACATAAGCTAATAATAGCAACCATAAAGACAGGCATTTGATATTGATAAAAACAAAATTCTGGCAAATAAATGGACACAAATCTGAGTTTTCTTACTTTGCAAAACCCAACTTGGAGTTAAATAGCTTTACATTTGTTAGAGTCTAGACAGATTATTTGCGTAAATGTTTTTTATAGGTAGCCTTTGGATAATTATATGAACTGTGCATTTGCAAAAAGGAAACAATTTTAATAGTTTATGCTTTTCATTAATAAGTAATCCATATTCACTTTAAAATATTTTTAAACTACAGAAGAAGAAAAATAATTTATGATGCTACCTTTCAGAAATAAATGTTGTAAATATTGTGGTAAAATTCCTTTAAGTCTGATTTTTACATTTTGAGTTTCTTGGTATTCTATAGTCAGAAAAACACTATGTACAGCAATCCATCCTGTTCATTTTACTTTGCTTTATGATATAACTATTTGTATGTCAATATAACTTTTTGTAACCCCAAAGTATTTATTTGGTAAATATATGAAACATTTTAATGGCATTGTGGTTTCTATAAAGAGGCTCTACTATAATTTATTTTGTCCTTATTTTTTGACATTTAGTGCTTTTAAGTATGTTTATAAATAGTGCTACAGTAATTAAACTTGACAGACAAATTTTGAGAAGTAAACTTACTAGGCAACAGGCCTTGGCATTGTTAAGGTCCTTGATAAACAGTGAAAATTTATTTTCATTATATTTGTCACAAGCACTGGTGCTGTTCACTGTGTCTTGCTCATGTGATAAGATGAAGTGGAGGACGGTTTTTCAGGCTAGGCCTAAGGTCTCCGCTCACACATATTCAGAAGCCCCCATTACTGGAGAAATAAAGTAATAGGAGAGTTGGTACTTTGACTTTTCAAAACAACTGAGAAAAATGATAGCAGTGACCATAGTACCAAAAACCAAAATTTTTAATTTCCAAGATTCATGCTTTTTCAGAGAAGAAAAGAATCCAAAACAAAATACTCAAATGCTAGAGTAATACGTAGTTTCCACATACAGGCATATATGCGAGCAGAGTGTGGGATGCATACCATCTTTCTCTCGTTCACTTTCGCTCTCTATCTCTCTCTCTTTTCTCTCTCACACACACATACCTGTATATTATACCCTTTTCTAATTTTTCTTTACCTTCTATAAGTTTTAATCTAATTTTAATATTAGTATTAATCCCATTGTAATTTTAGTTTTAATCCAAAGAAGAGTGGGGGATGCTCACAGGAACATTTTCTTTGGATCCCTAACCTTCCTGGAGAGAACTCTAACCTCCCAATACCGAACAGTAATATAAACACTTTCAGAGTAGAAGACATGTGATATGAAACACCTTTTCATGGTAATCATCTGATGATTAATCCATACATATTACTGAGTTCAATAGCATTCTTTGACATGAGTAACTGGTATCGAGACAGTATGCATATGTACCCCCAAAATAAGAATTCATTTAATAATGAATTTCCGTGAACATTTTTCTCTGAATTGCTAGAGACAGGGACAGCATTTCTGTTTGTGCTCTATAATTCTGGTACGTTGTGAGTGCTCAACTGGCAGAAAATTATAACTGTCAGGATGAAAATCCTCTTTATTACAATTATGTGCTATAAATGCGAATTTGTGGGGTTTAAAAAATGTTTATATCCACACTTCTTATGAATCTAAATATAACTCCATTTATTTTTTTCAAAGTGAACATTTTTATATATCTCTATACAATGTAGTTTCTCTCTTAAACCACACAAATCAGCTTAAACACCTATTCAAATATTAAAGGTTAAGCCTCCACACTACGAAACATTGGCAAATCAGACACACGTCAAACTAAAGATTAATCGTTTTTGTTAAACTGTTTTTAGCATAGTGATTATTAACTTTGAATTTTTCTATAGAAAATAATTTTTGTTTGAAAGTAAAATAAAATTTTAAGTTTAAAATATTAGTATATTGAAACATCACATATTTATCATTATTGTTTGAACCATGGTAAGAAATTCAGGGTGGCAGGACCTATTTAAAATGCATAGAAGTTAGAAAATTGAGCTCCTCATTTAGAAAGTGTTCCAGAGAACTGCATCTGTCTTTATGATGAATTGATCCATAAAAAAAATACCTTTGAAGTATGTTCACTGGGAATGGTTGAGGATAAGTGGATTTGACAATCAATATGTCCCAAACTGAAAATTTTAGTCCTACTTATCCACCAAATCCACTTCTTCTCCATTGTACCCTATGTCAGTTAGAGCACTCCACACCTGATTGCTCCTGCCTGAAATTTGACAGACATTCCAGTTCCCTTTCATCCCACAACCGAACACTATTCTTCCTACTTTTCCTTTCCATAAAACATTCACATCCATCTACTCCTCTATATCCTCCAAATCATTCTGTTCTACCAGGCCATCTCAATTGCTGCAAGCCTCTTGCCCCCACTATTGATTTTCCTATCTTTCATTTGTAAAATGCAGAGTTATTCCTCTAATGTGCAAAGATGATAATATCCTCCTGCTTATAACCATTCAGCAACTAACTGTAACTCCGAAAATAATACTTAGACTTCTTGATGTGGCTTATAAAATGCTTAGTACCCACTTTATACCCTGTCAGCCTCATCCCTGGCATTTCATGCAGCCACCAACTGCCACCCTCACTCCCTTTACAAGCACCTGGATTCACTCAACTCAGCTATTCTGAACTTCTTTCACCTTCAGGAATTATGCAAAATTTCATATCTCTGGGCATTTGCACATGCTTTTCTTTGCCAGAAAAAGTCTTCGTTCTGCCAGGAAAATTCTTATACTTCATCTCTGACTGCCTAATTTCCATTCATCCTTTAGGCTAGTGATTTCAAACACATTATTGATCATGATCCATCTTAAAAAATACATTTTACATCAAAAACCAGATCTCTCTTTCTCTCTCACACACACAACAAATATAATTGGAAAAATGTTTCTTGAATGAATACTCAAACATTTTATGTTCAATGAAATCTCATAGTTTCTATCTTTTCTGCTCTATTGATCAACATGCAATTTGAAAAACACGGCATAAATATCATCTCTGCTAGGGAGTCTTCCTTGACCCTTTTAAAGCTAGCTTGATGCTCCTGCTCTGTGATTCTTCTGGACCTTGTACTTCCTGTATTGCAGCCCTAAACCTACTTAGGGTTATGGTTTGTTTACTTCTCTGCCTTCTCCAAAGACTGAAAGTACAGAGAGGTGCGCATGGTGTCTATCTTACTATCACGTTTCCTTTGGTGAGTACAGTACCTGTCTTACGCTAAGTACTTAAACATTAAAGTTGAATCAATCAATAAATTAAGTGAAGTTCTGATCTATTTGAATTAATATCACTAAAAAAATCAAGTTGTTGGTTTTGTCCTTGCTTAAATCCTAAGAAATCTAGCTGTGAGTGATTTCAAATATGCCTTCAAGAAAAGGAATAAGTATAAGAAAGTTTTAATGAAAAAAAATTTAAATGATAGTAATGAAGAAAAGAAAAAAAACCATGTCTTTTTGGCAACTTTCTCTACAAATGGCTATATTTCATCTTGTTTACACTGTTGTGTATGGGTTATGAACTACAAAATGCCAACCTACACTGGGAGGATATCCTGAGAGCAATAGATTATCTTTAGCTATTGTTCCAATGGAACGTATCCCAAGAGAAATAAGCCCTGCCCTTAACATTTAAAATTTAAAACAATTCATCTTTCTTTTTGTACCAACATTTCCAAAAAGCTACATTCCAAAGTGATGAGTCAGATGGGAATTATGTGTGCTTATGTTTAATTGTGAACGTGAGTAGTATTGCTCTTTCGCCAGGCCACGGTGTTCATTCTGTATTTTGATGTGACTTGTCAAGATTTTTCACACACATTTGTGACTTTGGTTTTAGCTACATATAACTCTTTCTTAATTTTAATATTAAATTGATTGAGATTAGAAAAAATTTGGAAATATCTTTAGTGATTTTTTTTGTGTCTTTCTTTTTCGGTAAAAAGCCAATATTCTCTAATTATTTTCATTACTTTAAACACTAATTTATGGGCAATTCAATCCATATGTTTCTATGAAATTCTTCATATATCACCAAAATATTGTTGCAAAAGAACTTTACGAACAGCTGTTTCCTCTTCCAGTAATACAGTGAGGCTTCAAATAGCCTATTTTTGGTCTTAGAATTTTTGGCGAACACCAAATGCACGGGCAGATGACTCAGTAAGTCATGCACTATGTGTTTCTTGAAATCACCATGCATGAGAAGTTGGGTTATAGATTATTTGATTAAGAAATTTGATGATGATGTGGTTTCTTTCTGTTTCTCAGATCTGCTATCTTTCTTCCTCAGGCTGGGAACAAGATGCCTGCAATGATCCCTAGGTGGCAGTGTCTCGAAAAAGAAGAGGCATCGCCACTTTTTGTGCATCATGATTAGTTCTGTGGCAATTTTTTCTAATCATCGCCTCCATCACAGCAAAATTTTTCATCAAATCTTCTTGATGAAAATTGGGTTGCATGCTCCTTTGTGAACCAAGAGCTCGAAAGGGGAAGGAGATAGCCTTTAGACCAACAGGGTTTATACTTCGGTTGGAGATGAAATAGCCTTCCTCTAAGGCTCATGGCTGATTCATGAAGTGGGTGAAGATCTTTAAGTCTTCAAGTAATTAATATTCATTACGAAAGGACTGTTTTTTTTTAATTCCGTAAGTTTTATTAAGTTAAGGAAATTGTTTATCTCCACGTGTATTTCTTTCTGCATGCTTGAGCCAGTTTACTGAGCTATAAGCAATCAGTTACAAGCAAGAAATGAGAAAAATTAGATAAGTTGAGAAATAGATTCATAGAGACACTCAAAGTCCACGGTTAGAAGTTCAGACTCTATTGAAGAGCCATTGTTAAACTTGATTTGGAGTCAGTATAGAGTTGTGAAATAGGGAATTATATGAGCTAAACACTTGAGTAAGAAGATTCGTGCCACTCTCTTTCCATAGAGCGGCACTCACCTTGTCTTCTCTACCCATCTGAATCTATTTTCGGCTTTAATTGTTGATTTTCATCTCCTGATAAGAAAGCAGTGAGAACATTTGGACAATGACCTCCTTGACTCTATTTTCCCTTCTCCCACTTGCTTGCCGGAACGGAAAATTGAAAGCATAAAACAGAAGGGTGGTTTGTAGTTGAGCTAGAGCATGGGTTCTTTCTGTCCTATTAAAGTTTTTAGAATATTTTGAATTTTATAGTAATAACAGCATGTTTCTTTAAAATAAAAGAAAATATGAGTTTCTTCCACCTCACTCATTAGTCCTTTGATGGAGATTATAGTCCATAAAAGAATGGAAAAAGAAAACACAGATATTCAAAAGTAGAATGGCCACTACACTGTAAAATATGGAGAGTTGATCAAACGATCTCTGCTCCCTTTCAGATGTAAAAACTGATGATCCCATCCAAGTAAGTCTGTTTAAAAGCAAGAAAGAATATTATGTGTTTTCACTTCTGTCATTTTTTTTCTATCTAGAAAAGCTTTCAAGCCAATTTTTGAATTTCCTTTACTGGATGATTCATGCTTTACATTTTAAAAAATGGATTTTAGCCCAGTGGTTTCAGTGAATTAAAATTTTACCATAAGAAATGTGAAGAAAGACCTGCTATTTTCAAATTCATAATAATTGCCCCAGTTTCCAGAAGAACTTAAGTATAAATAATGAGTTCTATCTGATTAGTCAAACTTAAAACAACATATAGTAAAAGCGCATTTAACACATGATTAACCTCTAATGCAATTTGAAATAAAAAATACAAGGTGTAGTAAGTGAAAATTACTACCCATATTTACAGCCTCACTGCTCTGGGGTGGCTTGTGTGTGCATGTGTGAGTGTGTGAGTGTGTGAGTGTGAGAATGTGTGCGTATGTTTATGCACATGCTCCTGTGAGTGTTTTAAACAGAACTTTTTAAAAAAGTAATTATAAATGCTTTGGTTTTATTTATTTATTTATTTATTTTTCAGTTTTTACTTTTGTTCTTCATTGTCAATTTAGGGTAAATTGACGTGGCTAGTCATCAACAGGATTTTCAGTTCACCATTGCAATGGGATTACACAAACATTGAAAGTAAAGACAACAGATACTTTTGCCTGGGGTGCTCTTCTCCTTTCGCTTCACCCAAGTAAATCCACATCATCTTCAGATTTCTTCTTATAAGTCTATTCCTGAAGGTTTACTCTTATGTAATGAGTTTAAATTGCGTCTAACAAAATGTCTTGCAGAGCTATTGCCTCTTCTCCCCAGCATTTACCACTTTGCTCATTTAATTATTTGAGTGTAATCTGTTTTACCCACTAAACCGTAAGCACTATGTCTAATGTAACCAGTATGTCTACTGTGCTTACTATTGAACATATTGCCCAGCAGACAGCTTAATATGAAATAACTGCCCTTCATATTTTTGGATGAAACAAAAAATAAGTGAATCTAAAGAGAATATTCTTAGTTTTTTTTAAATTAGTAGTGTCTCTGTGCTATTCTTCACAGAAATAATCTGAAGGGGTTGATGCATTTTTTATCCTACAAAGCTGCAACAGAAAAATTTTCTAATACAGGCAATCCCTGGTTTACAGATGAGATATATTCCTGAGAATGTCTTTAGGTTGGATTTGTATGTAACTGGGATACCTGATGAACAGTGCATATATGGTAATAATAATAACAATAATATCAATATTATACTTGTTCATATGTGGTAATAATAATAACATAGGGTCATACTGTAATAATAATAATACCCCTGTATTGTAATAAGTTACAGAAACTATTGTGCTCTTTCTTTTAATTCAAACAGAACATAAAAACAAACTCATACAAAAAGTTTAGATAGTAAATAGAAGAAATTTCAAAAAAGAATATTAAAGGTTAACACTCACCTAATGTTGCATTAACACTAGGCTAATAGGAATGTTCGGCTTATTTTGATCTTCTAACCAAATCAACAATAACCTTTCCATTTTCAATATTCAGTACAATATGCTGCTTAGTAATAATTGATGCTTTCACTGGAGCGCTGCCTTGCACGTGTTCCATTATTTTCGCTTTATTCTTCACAATTGTTCCAATTGTTGAGTGACTGAAGCCTAATGCTTTCCCAGTGAATGACGGTGTCCGGCCTTTCTCTGAATGCTTAATTATTTCTACTTTTGTTTCCATTGTAATCACTTTTCTCTTTGCTTCAGGCTCACCTGGACTTGCAGTAGACTTTTGCTTTAGAAGCATGGTCATGATGGTAAAATTGAATAAAAAAGACTAAAGTGATGCTGTGCATGAGCAACCATATAAGCAATGAGACCAGAGGCTGGAGTCAAGATGCTGCACCAGCAAACTGCTTACCGTGCGGGTTTGTTTACATGTGTGAAGGAAACTAGTTCCTGAATTAGTAATTTAACTATTGCATTATAAATTATCCTTTCTGGGGAACCTTGGGAGCTCATTCGTAAGTAAGGAACGCCATAAGTCGAGTCATCCATAACCTGGGGACTGCCTGTATTTAAAACTTCGACGTTACAGCACCCTTAATGCCAAATGCAGATAAATGTTGGATGAATGTAGTGTAAAATCAACTTATCAATTTAGTATTTTATAAATAAATGAGTCTATTTCTTGATTTCATCCCTTTCTTTATGCTTTTTCTTTTTTTCCTCCTTGCTCTTATCCATGGGTCCTACATGGCGTTGATTCAATCTCTGAATTATCTTTTTAATTCATCCGTCTCCTGCCCTTCCTACTCTAGCTTGCTTCATTTCCAATCTGGACTCAAAACAAGAGCAGACTCTCTGGCCTTGGTCTCCATTTTCTTCTTATCTACCTGTTTCTCATAAGGGATGCTGGAATTCTTTTCCTAATACATATACCTGCTCAATACTTTCTTCTTTTTACCTGGAATTCAGCGAGAAGCCCACACCTGGAATAATTTAAAAGCCAATCATAATTTACACATCTTTTCATCTCCCTTCACTTTTCCACAAATTCATATCCTACATTTCAGCCATGTTCAGCCCTTCACTTATTCTCACATACTCTCCATTGTGCCACAACTGTCTTTCCCCCGACCTTGTTCACATTACAAACCCCTCATTCCTTAATGTTCAACTTAATGTTATTTCTTCATCAGAGAGTTCTTTAGAGCAACAAATTATAGGAACAAAACAACAAGAATTAAGTGGCATAAGTTTTGATTTCAGGCTCTGTACCTATGTGATTGAATCCTGGAAGATTCTTTGTGCTCTCTGAAACTCAAGTTTCGTCATGTGTAAAATGGACTTCAAAAACAAAAACATTGTTATACTAAATAAATTTTAATTTCAATTTCCTTCTCTACTGTGCTCCCATGAGAATAAATCATTCCCCTCTTTCTCTAAGGCTTTTTATTCAACATCTCTGCTAAGGTTTTTGTTACACATGTAGTTTACAGCCAGTTATTGATTTGTATGACTTCACTGCATATATTGTGAAGAAAATTTATATCTCACACCTCTTTAACTTTTCATTATATGAGACACACAGCAGGTATTTAATACATTCTTATTCAAGTAAAAAATGAATAATATTAAAAGTTTATCCAATCAAAATGTCAGTACATATTGATACATGCAAAGATAAAAGCAGTTAAGATATTTTATTGATAAATACTAAATCCATTTATACTAGGATCACTTTAGAATTTATGTTTTTATAAATTATAAATATATTTTTATGAGTTGCAAAGAGTTTAGGGCACTAAATATGGCTTCAACATTTTATGTCCTCCAAGTATCAATTCCAAAATCTTCCAAAACTATTGAAAAATATATTCTTAAATTCATCCATATATGATTTTTCAGAAAAATAATCTTCTGAATGATATTCCAAAATACTTTTATTGAATTTGATAAATGATATATTGCTTGAATTTATAATTAATCAGTTTAAAATAGTCTCTAACAAAATGCAATGTACATTTTAAATTATAAACCAAGTACCCAGAGGATTCTCTGTGCTCCAATATAAGTGGAATTATGAGTGGCAAGAGCCATGATTGTTCCCCAAATGAGAAAGAGCAAAATTATTCACAAACATCAAGAAATAACATTGAAAATGGCTATTTCTTTTTCCATTTAGGCCCTCAGGGAAAAAATTAGATGCAAGAACTAGACTAATTTTACAATGGCCATAGTCTATTATTTTAACTGCCAAGGACAAAAAAAACATGATAGGATTTGGCTAAACATCTACAGCTTATTGGGTATAATAATAATGATAATAAATGCTTCTCTCTGAACTGAACTTGTGCTCATTATTGAACAGTGCTCTGAATTACATCTATTAACTTATCAACAAATGGTCTCTACTTACATTGATATGACAAATTATTTTCTTTAACTTTTGTTTGAATGCCAAGACCACAAGGTTTTAGGTCATTTAAAATATATGTTATTCTAATATATGCCATTGTCAGCTTATACTGGAGAATTTCTTAACTAACTGGAGCCAGTACCATTAGTTCTTTTTCTGGACTGAGGTTATGAACGGAAGCCAGGCAGTATAGAAAGGAAAGCAGAATAAGAGAAGAAAAACAGAATTTCTGACAGATGTCAAGTTTCTGATTTCAGTTTCTTTCTAGTTGTGATTATACGCCTGCCCTTATGCTCCATGAGGAATCCCCATATCCTGATAATAACTCCCCTACTTTACTTAACCTGGCTCAAATTGCTTTCTGTCATTTGCAGCCAGTCCTAACTAATGCATTCTCTGTGTCAGGGTTTAAAGGATTAGAGATAATCTAAAATAATTTCAGCAGTTCTTCACATCGAGTCTATAGATGTTTCTACAATTATAATTGTCCACATGTTAGAATGCCTTTGGATTACTATATAACTAATAGATGAAAAATGTTAAAACTAGACTAGAGTCCTGTCTGGATGTCTGTGCTAAAATTATTAGAGGTAAAACAGACTATTTGTTGCTAGGGATTCCATGATACCTTAACATGTGCATTGAAATACTTGTAGAGAAACAAATGACATCTCTACCCTAGCTTTCCTCAATAACCCTCCTTCTCTTGGATAATTCTTCTTTCTCTCCATTTTATGCTGCTACCAAGAGATTTTATGGGGCAAGGATGATCGTGTTCTTTTTTGTATATTTCCCTTTTCAGTGTGCAAACTTGAAGAGATAACTTTAGGATCCCAGAGTTCCAACCACAGACAGGGAAGGTACATGAGGGTGGTGATTCTCTGGGGATTGCTTCATGCCTCTGAAACTTAAAAAGATTGTATGTCCCCAAAGATCCAGTACAGTAATAAGTATACCACATACACAAGGTGACATCCAAAGTTATTAAAATTTGATACAGTTAAGTATTTGTTGCCAAGCTGCTATATGGCAGATATTCTTTTAGATAATATAGCTTTAAATATGAATATTAGGAATCTTTAAAGGTTTCACTGTTTAAATGGGAAAACATGACAAAAATAACTGAATGCAATGTAACAATTCTATCATAGAGATGTAGTCAAGAGGTAATGAAATCACAGATAAAAAGGAATTAATTTGTAGCAGTCAATATTAAGGTGATAACTTAAATGGAAGAACTGCACTTCCCTTATTACTTTTTAATTGTACACATATGGTAAGCTCTCTAGGATTTCTATTTTTTGGAATAAAGTGATGCTTTCTGCATAGCACTGATGCCTTCGATTAATATGTAGATAAATACCAAAAGTATCAGCTAGAAGTCTTGTAAGAAGTTGTCACAGGGGAGCAGTAATTGGATATAAAGGTACAGGGATTACGATTTTTTAATAAATACTTTGTAAAAGTGTGTGTCTCATTAAACTATGTCCACAATGAACTTCGACCAAAATACTAATGAATTTTTAAAAAGAAAGAGCCAGCGTAATGAGAATTGAGGAACAAGTCTGAAATCAGAACAAGAGATAACAAGCAAACACTAAGAAAAGTAAGCACTATCCTTGGTTATCTTCAAAATATTAACAATAATATTGACTTCCCACATGTCAACTCATTTCATTTGTTTATCAAAAAAAAGGTAGTCTCAGAAAGCTATAGGACTCAGGTTGAATTTGCACTTGGTTGTATATTTCTATAATCGACATATATCAGGATGTTAATGAATATATCATCCAAGTTTGATGATTTTTTTAAAAAATTGAAATAATTTGTAAAAAATTTAAAGTCTAATTATACTTTTTATTATTCATTTTTTTAAAAAAATTAAAGCCAAGATATCTAGAAAGCAGAAGCATTGTAAATAGCAGAAGCTGTATGGTGAATAAAAAACAAATTGAAGTAAAACAGTTAGATCTATTCAAATCACATTCAAATCACATTCTGTGATTTTTTTTTTCCTTAAGTTTTAACACATTTAAAACTAGAGACAGAATTATTTGTTGAGTCTAGCATCTATTCAGATAAACCTAATGTACCAAACTAGCCAAGATTCATCTATAAGGAAGAATGTATACAGAGTTATGAATTAATTCTGCTCAAGAAAGGAATACCAAGTGCCAAAGTCATTAGAATAGTTTGTGTTCAAAATTTGATGAGATATAAAAAACATTAATGTAGGATATTAATATAGGATCATTTTCTAAGATGGGCATACTGTCACTTAATAAAGAAATTTGAGATAACCATCAATGTTGACTTTTTGTCGTTGTTATATAAATAATGTGTCCCTAATTTCTTCTTATATAGATCAATGTTCTTTTCATATCATGCCACAAAAAACATAACAGAAAATAAATAAAACAAACTCTTTTGTAATATGGAGTGATTAGAAGTAAAACATTTATTAAAATAATTAATATAGACTTACCCTATTTGCTAAGTTTTTAAAATTTCCTTGCGTCTGTTTTTTTTTAAGAAACATTAATTATTTCCTATTTATGTACATACTACCATAAATAATTCTGTGAGAGATTTTAAGAATGAAGAAATTACTTCTATGCAACTCACAAATAATTATTCTTAAAAAATTACTATAAAGACAATTTTCCCTGGTGAAAAAACTTCAGTGTTGCTCATTTATCTCTTTGTCTCAGCTGTGGTAAGAAAGGTATGAATGGAGCTCTCAGTCCATGACTGTGGTGGACAAACCTTAGGGTGATTCCCATGATTCCTGCACCCCAGTTTCTACCTCTTAAGTGTTGATAAAACCTGTGAATTGCTTCTAAACGATAAAATATGGCAAAGATGATTGGATATCACTCATAGTTATCTTTAGTCATTGCAAAAGTGGCAGGATTTTTGAGACATGATTTTAGTTCTTAATCAGTTGACTCTGAGGTAAACAAAGGAGAGGTTAACCTTGAGCCTGGCCCTAATCAGCTGAGTCCTACAAAAGCAGGCCTAGGACTTTGCTGAAGGCAGATACTCCAAGTGGTAAAGAATTTCTCTGTTGCTGGCTTTAAAGAAGCAAGCTACCAAGAATTTTAATACACCCATGAAATGAATTCTGCCAAAAACCAAAGAGAGCTTGGAAACTGATACTTTTCTAGTCCAGCCTCCTGGTAAGAACACAGCCCAGCAGGCACCTTGAAAGACCCTGAGCAGAAGATCTAGTAAGCTGTGCCCAGATGTGTGAGCTAATAAAAAGTACTATTTTAAACTGCTGTGCTGGTGGTAATTTGTTATGCAGCATAGAAAGCTAATACAAAGCCTCTTATATCCTAAAAAAAGAACAGATGTCCTTATATTTCCAAAGCAATGTTAAGCTTTTTAAATGAACTATTTTAATGTTTCATCAGTCTTCACTATAATGTCAAAACAATATATTTTTTGCTCCTAGGCAACCACTTTCCTCAGAGATTTCTGCTTGGAGATATTTAATGTTTTTTAGTTTCTTTTTCATTGATGAACACATATTAGGACCCCCCCAAATATAGGGCAGAAAAAGAAACGAGTGAAGCTCTAAGAAGGGCCTCCATGCTTTCCATTCCCATTGCTATCCTCTTTCCCAGATCAGTTCATTTCTTGGTATTTCTCTTCTTAATCACCTGAGATTTACAACATACCCCACAGACCATTCCATTCTGATTTTCACTCAATGGCTGACATGTTAATTAAACTCTAGTGGAGGGGTATAGATAACATTATTTTACTGCTCGTCAGTATGAATGAATTTCCATCTGTCAATCAATGCCGGGACATCCCCTGAAAGATCCGCATGTTGGTTGACTCAGACTGACTGGCATGACTTTCAACACTGCGTTGATTTCTAGCCATGTGACTTTGGAGAAGTTATTTAAATTTTCTATAGCTCCAGTTTACTATTTATAAAATGGCAATAATAATACTCTTATCATATTGGTACTGTGATTAAAATTCATAAAATATTTAGCAGTGCTGGGCACATATTAAGAGCTCAATATACAGTAACTATGTCTGAATACTTAACATCTGTCAGTTACTGGACTTGGCTCTCCCTTTCTTGCCCCCTTTTCCCCTCTCCCAGTAAGAACACATGTTTAATTATCACAGTAATTATCACTTTAAGGATGCAAGATGAACCTCCTTATTCCCATTATATAGATGAGAAAATTGAATCTAAAAGAAGTTAAGGGCTTTCCTAAGGTGACATGAATAGGGAAGGTCAAAACTAAGAAATAAGTATAAGCCTTTTTAATTTCAGAGCTCTTAAAAAAGTTCAATTACAAATGTTTCATCTGTATCCTTTCATCATCTTGAAGATATTTCATGGAAACAACTTGTTTACAAACAGGTTCAATATATTCCAAATATTCAATTCTCAACAAGGAAAGTATCCTAGAAAACGAGCACCACCAATAATTTTGAACCCCCAAGTAACTTTTAAGCCTAAAATAAATATATTTTGGATAATATATATATATATATATATATAACCATGTTTTATTGAGAAATAGATTAAATATTCTGAGATCATTAAGTAATCTAACATTTATTTGCTACATTAATAAATCAGCATAGTCGCATACATGTATTTAGCAAAACAACTCCTTAATAACATAGTCCTGAGGAAAAGAGCCATAAGACAAACTAGAGAAAGGATTTGAAATTTGGTGTTTTTAAAAAAACAGAATATATTTTAGAGGTGTTTTAGGTTCATAGTAAAACAAAGCAAAAAGTACAGAGTTCCCATATATTCACTGCACACACACACACACACACATCTCCCTCGAGTATCGACATCCCACACAACATTAGTACATATGTTAGTGTTGGTAAACTTACATCAACACATCATTATCACCATAGCCACAGTGTACAGTAGGGTTCACTCTTAGTGATGTACATCCTATGGATTTTGACAAATGCATAATGATATGTACCCTCAATTTCATATAGAATAGTTTCATTGCCCTAAAAATCATCTGCTCTGCCTACTAATTCCTCCCTCACCTCTAATTGCTAACAACCAATGATCTTTTTACTGTCATCATACTTTTGCCTTTTCTAGAATGTTATATAGTTGGAATCATAGAGTATGCAGTCTTTTCAGAATGGCTTTCTTCCATGTCTTTTCACGGTTTGATAGTTCATTTCTTCTTAGCTCTGAATAGTATCTGAAGGTACCCACAGTTTATTTATCACCTACTAA
>RJWJ010005642.1:0-67031 GCA_004363605.1 Indri indri | reverse complement strand
GCTTTCTAAGTCCAATTTCTGGCTGTTGAATATTAGAGGGGTTGAGGATTAAGTCTCCAGCAGTGACAGCCCGGGTTCATTGATTCTCAAGCAGCCCAACTCAAAACCTTAGTAGCTCTCATCTATTTCATTGTGGGAAGGTTTCACTGGCCTAGAATATTGATTTGCTTTCTTACCCTTACCCTCATACCAATGGTGTAACAAGGAGGGCAGAGTTGGTCTGTCCCAGGAGGGATAAGAATTTTATCACCGACATGGCATCCAATTGCAGGCACGTGGAGATGATAAAAAATCAGGCTGATTTTTGGTTGGTTTTAATATTGTTTTAAAATTCTCTATTGACAATGTATCCAGTTTTTGGCTGGACATGGGTAGGACTGCTGCCATGACAAACACCCTCAGTTGCTGGACACCATGACCTCTGGCTTCCATGCTATGTGGGGCTCTCTCCTGAAGGCAGTCAGGCTTCGGTGGGAAAGCTGCATCCTTAGTCTTACCTCTACCAGGAGTTATTTTGGTCAACTGAAAGGTTTTGAGAGTAAATGTAGGAAGTTTTTGTCATTGTTATTGTTTAAATTTATTGTATATATTTAAGGTATACAATGTGATGTTTCGATATACATACAGATAGTGAAATAGTTATTATAGTCAAGCAAATTAGCGTATCCATCATCGCACATATGCTATTGTTATTTTTAATCTGCTTTTGTCCCTCAGAATCTTTTTAAATTTTATCTCTTATGTGTCTGAATGCAAATGACTTTTTAATATTGAAAATCCCTGAATTTCTAGGATCTTTCTAATCATATTACTTGCCAATTTTTTTAAGCTCACCTATTTCTTCCAATACCTTGCCGATCTAGCCATTCACCACTCCCACCAACAGCTAAGGTGTGTCTTTCAGCTTCTTCCTCTAGAACTACAAACTTCTAGGGCAAGTCTGCTTTCCAAGTCTTCCCAGGTGGACTGTGCATGTTGCTACTGTGGAACATGCATAGTGGCTTTACATCAGTTTCCTCACCACCTTCGCTTTCCAGAATCTGACATAATTTCCTCACCCTCTGTATCAGCCAGGTCAGAGTAGGCTTGTGCAGTGGGGACAATTCGAAACCCTCAGTGAAAGTTTAACACATGGAATTTACATCTCACTCACAAAAAGTCCAGTACATTGGGCAAATCTCCCTGTTGCAAATCTGAGAGCCCGGCTTCATCAATCTCGTGACTCTGCTCTATTAATAAGGGCCTCAATTCTTTACTCCACGGAGAGAGTTAGATGTTTGCAAAAGAGTTTTCCTCTGCCTCAGTGCAGGAGTGACATATGCCCCTTAGGCAGAACCAGTCCCATGGTTCATTTCAGTATGAGGAAGTCATAAGGGCAGAAGGAAGTTCAGGAATGAGAAAAGGACCAGATACGAAGAAGCCCTAGTAACGTTTATCCTCCATTTTACACGTGGAGGGGGAAAGTGCAGCTCAGAGACATTAAAACAGCTTTCCCAAGATTCCAGGTTTTAGCGTGTGACCAAGCACAAAATCAAACCCAGATCAATCTGATATTTTACTACGTGACATACCTCTTCCAATGTATTGGTTTTATTGTTTCAGATATTCTGATATCAGATTATTGTCAAATGAAGATCATTTGAAGAATTAAAAGCTAACTGTAAGATGTTTCTCTGTAAGACCACAATGGCTCATATCTATGTATCTCTCTGTAACAATTCTGTTTAGAATACATATATTTTCAGTGAATGATAAGTTAGAAGCATGTATCTGAGAAATGTGTACAGGTGTCCCTTGATATCCATGGGGGATTGGTTCCAGGATCTCTGCAGATGCTAAAATCCAAAATTTGAGGATGCTGAAGTCCCTTCTATAAAATGTAAAGTATTTGCATATAACCTGTGCGCATCTTGCTGAATACTTTAAATCATCTATAGATTACTTATAATACCTAACACAATGCCTACGCATCTTGTCATTCACATAAATTCAACATAGTTCTCAGCACATAACCAATTAAAGTTTTACTTTTTGGAACTTCGTGAATTTTTTTTTTCTGAATATTTTTGGTATCTTGTTAGCTGAGTCTGTGGATGTAGAACTCAAGCGTCCAAGGGCTGACTGTATTCATTTGGGTGCATCGCCTTTCCAGGGAGTTCAGAACTTGCTGCCAATGGGTTAACTTACCCAGGGTCATACTGGATATGATTGCCTTGCAGGAAGCATTGGTGTGCTGTGTAGCTTAGTGGTTACAATGAAAGAATGTAAGAAGAACCAATGCCTGGAACAGAAAGTAGGACTTAGCTGGTAAAGATAACTGTGTCATGATACACCAAGCCAAGAAAAGAACAGGCTAGGAATCACTAGATGTGAAGTCATAGGGAAACCAGGGGGATTCGTTGACAGAAATCTGGTTGAGGGGATGGAAGTTGCCAATTGATATTAAAATGCGGGAAACCAAAGAGGTGTGGTGTGTGTGGAGGGGGTCGTATGATCCAAGGGAGGAAAAAAACCATCGGAAACTAATTGCAGTAGCTTGTTTTGACAGCTAAAATCTGCCTTTCTATGTGTGTGCATGCTACTATGTCTGTTTGAGAAAACAGTGGTTGTTGTCTGAAAATTTTGCCTCCATCAAATTTTATTACTTTGAGGCTGCATAAAAAGGGCCAGAAGCATTGGATATATAGATATACTTTATCTGAAATTCAGGCTTTTAAAAAATAATTCTAGATTCCTAGAGCATAAAAGCATAAAGGAAAAGCCCAATAATTTTGCCCAAATTTTTATTTTTTCTTTTATAAGAAGTTATTTTATTGTTTTTTAAAAAAGCATCTCAAGCTCATTTTAATGATTTAAGTCATATTTAAAAGTTTGAAAAGTAAAAGAAAAACACTACAAAGATCATCTTTTTAAAATTGCCATAATTGTATTATGTAAATATAGTTTCATATCCAGTATATTTATATGTCAATGTTAAGACACAATAATATGTAGACAGAAATAATTTTATAAAAATGCTTTCATACTACTTATACAACATTATAATAGAAATTATTAAACTTCATTTTTCTCAAATATAACAGAATGAAACTAAATAGCTGGATTTTATATATATCTTCTTTATACATCCTATATGACATCTCTAAGGAAAGAAAGGAAACAAAGAGAAAAGAAAAGAAAACTTAAAGACTTTGAAGCCACCTTTTCACACTTGTTTTAATTTTAGATGATTTCATTGATTCCCTGCTCTGAAATAAGGAAAAATTGTACTGCAAATTTTTTTAAAGCTTTCTTCTCTCATCTCTCACTTTTGTTATAGAATTAGTTTTTTTCCATTTTCAGGGCTTGTGATGCTTAGATTCTGTTCTACAGCTATAATATTTATAGTTGTTTAACCTTAATTCTATGCATAAATGAGTTTAAGGCTCACTTTGGGTGGTGGATTCATATCATGCTTGACTGGCTTTTATCATCAGGTAGGTGTTATTTTTTTGTTGTTGAAGTCTCAGTGGGGCTGCTAACTTTAGCTTTTACATAATCAGAAATGTTTTTACATTTAAAGGGCAATTTAGACGGATATACTTTTTGAAGGTAATTTTCCTTCCAACATGATGGTTTTAGGCCTTTCTCCACTGTCTCCTGGACTGAGAATTGTATGTGTCCTTTTATCACTGTATTAGTTTTAAAAATACACAGCATGCTTTTTTTTTTTCACTTATTCTGTGGTTTTCAAGGTCAAGTACTGTTTTAAGGAGAGTTAATCATGTGCTATTTCTGTAGCTAGTTTTACTTGATTTTTGCCTTGATATTTGGAAGGCAATCATATTTATATTTGAAAGGCAAATTTTTTCTTGGGTATAAAATTCTTGGGCCAAACCTCTTCTCAAGACTTTGTATATACTAGGGGACTTCAAAAAGTTTGTGAAAAAGGAATTAAAAGATAAAAGTAAAAAATATAAACTTTATTTCTCAATGTAAGCTCCATCAATACACTTTTATAAGCAAAGATACCAGACATTTAGTCCATTCCTAAAGAACTGAGGGTCTTGGAATTTAGTCATGTCAATGCAGTCTTTTATACATTATTAACTGAAGAAAAATGGGTGTCCTTTACAGATTTTTCTAGGATTAGGAAACAAAAAAGAAGTGAGAAGGAACCAAATCAGGACCATAAGGTGGATGCCTAATAATTTCCCACTGAAATTCTAGCAAAATTGCCCTTGTTTGAAGAAAGAGATGAGCAGAATCATTGTTGTGGTAGGGAAGGACTCTTTGGTGAAGATTATTGGATGTTTTTCTGCTGAAGCTTTGGTTAACTTTCTCAAAATGTTCTCATAATAAGCAAATGTCAGTGTTCTTTGGCCCTCCAGAACGTGAACAGCAAAATGCCTTCAGAAAACACAAATAAACCAACCAACCCATGATTTTTGCTCCTGACCAGTCTCATTTTGCTTTGACTGGACCTCTTCCACCTCTTGGTAGCCATTGCTTTGATTGTGCTTTGTTTTCAGGATCATACTGGTAAAGCCATGTTTCCTCTCCTGGTATAACTCTTTGGAGAAATGCTTCAGGCTTTCCATCCCACTTGTTTAAAATTTCCATTGAAAGCTCTGCTCTTGTCTGCAGCTCCTCTGGGCACAACGGCTTTGATACCCATTGAGTTTGCTCAACTTTAATTTTTCAGTAAGAATTGTGTGAGCTGAATAATTAAGATGTCTATGGTGTTGGCTATTGTTTGTGCTGTTAATCATTGGTCCTCTTCAATTTTAGGGCATGAACAAGTTGAATTTTTTCCTCAAAAATTGAATATGCCACACATCAATGATTCTACCATTCTTCCACTCAGGCATCACCATAAATTTGATGTTTGCTCTTGCTTCAATTTTACCAGAATGCATGTTGAATAGGGGCTCTATTTAAATTGATGTCTTATCCTTCTTAGTGCATAAAACTAGATCCTGTTCAGACATGTTATGACAAGTTACTATGAGGTTATTTTGGTGCAAAAAAGTTTTGAAATCCATACATAGCTTTTTAATAATATGCACTTTCCATGAACTCTTTGAAGATCCCTTGTATTGCTCAATTATCTGCTAGGATTGAATCTATATCTATATAAAAATCTATATATTTATATCTACATCTGCTGAAGGAATTAAAAATATGCCATTCTATCATATTGACTATTTGGAGTTAAAGGCACTTGAAAATAGCAGGTACAGAAAGATCATTCTGACCTTCCTTCTGTTTCTTAAAAGCAGGATATGAAATTCCAATGTGAAAGATACCCTCCCTATACCAGAAAGAAAATATCATTCTTATCATTGAGAATGGGCGTTTGAGGCCAAGGAAATAAACCTCATTATGCTAATCTTCATCCTCCTAGTCACTTCTCCATTCAAGTAATTACTCTAGCCCAAGTCCCTTCACCATGTCATATTTTTATAATTTACTACTCTTTGTCTAATTCAGTATGTAAGTATTAATTTCTAGCTGTGGCTCTGGGTCTTCATTTCCTTATGAAGGCTCCTGTGCCACATAAAAGTTGTATTAAATAAATCTGTATGCTCCTCATCTGTTGATCTGTCTTATGTCAATTTAACTCTCAGTCCCAGCTAAGAAATCCTAAAAAGGTAGAGGTAAAACTTTGCCTCCCCTAAAATGCATATACACATATGTGTATATACACACATGCATGTATGTACACATATATCAGTATGTATATACATACATACACATATATATAGGTCTGTGTACACACATGTATAAAATGTATGAGGCCATTCTGATTTTTTTTTTCCTTCATAAGTAGTTTGCTTTTTTTTTATCTGAGTGTTTGGATAGCTCTTTCTTTGTCTTCAAAATGCAATATTTAACTATATTCTACCTCTAAGTTAATCATTTTGTATCTGGGAGATAATGTACCCCCAAACTAGGCAACTGTTTTTTTCCCCAAGCTAAAGAAAATCTTGTCTTATGTAAGAGATATTACCCTTAAAGGCTTACAGAGCTGAATGAATAACACAAACATATAAAATGGGCTGTATTATTTAAACAAGGATGATGTTGCCCATGGGGAACCAGGTCATGGATGCTCTGTAATAAAATCTTAGAAATAATTTTTTAAAAAGAGAGAATGCACAGGCCAAAAAAAGTCCCCTGTTAGTGATTCTTAGCTTATAACTTTGTGTAATGTAATTTTTCTGTTCAATTTTTATTGTTTTTTCCCCTATGTTAGGGATCATGATACACCTGTATTAGACTATATTTTTTCTGTCTTCCATAATTATTATCTTCTTTCTTATTGCTGAAATATCTTCTGTCTTCATTATAGTTTCCTCAACCTTTCTTTTATGCCTATCATTCATGAAGTGTCCACTCTCTTCCTTAATTTCTAAAATTTATTCATTAATTTATTAATGATGTGATTTTATTAATAGTCTTCAGTTAATTTTGCTTATCTATAAGTTCCTCTTTTTCAACTTGCTATGTTATTTTGTTATTTAAGTTTTGAATCTAGTTTAATTGAATTTATATTACTGTTGTTTTCTATTGCATTAAGCTTTAATGGAGAATTGTCTATTGTGCCTTTTGTCAACATTTTCATAGACTAGGTCCTATATTTTTCATTAAGTGTAATTTTCTGTTTTTTCCTCCTTTTCTAAATAGATATTTGCATATTTTCCGTGTCATTTCTTTTCTTTGTGTCCATAGGAAGGGTCTCTGTCCGGATTTCTGCTTGCTCTGATATAATGCGGTGAATTCCCCTTGACTTACTTCTAACCTTCTCTGAGTTGTGCTTATTTGCTCTGAGCTAATTTTTCCACAGCCTAAAGGAGGATGGGTTCAAAGAGAAGGAGAAACTGCACCCCTTAACTGGAGCTGAATGCTGGCTTTGCTTTCAGAATTAGACTCTGCACTTCTCCCTTCTGAAATTTTTTACTTTCCTGCACCAGGATTACTGCAAGGTGGGCATGATGTAGCTGGAATTCAGATGGCTGCCCAGGACACTGTGGAGCCCTGGGCCTATGGATCTGTGAGAGGGTTGATCCCAGTTGTTCATTCTCTTTATTTCACTCCAAGGAACTCTTTCCTCTTTTCAGGTAAATGAAATGGATGGGGAAAGATATGCCTACAGCCCACAGTCTCTTCAATTTTAGCTTAAGAAAAAATTTCAGGAGTGTGAAATACTGCTTTTTGATAGTGTTTCTGGGAATGGCTTGGTGATAGGTATGACACCCACCTTTCTCAAATTGCACTAGAATCCTCTACTTCTTTTCATCACTTCACCTTTTGAGTTTTTGATATAAGTACATTTTTCTTTTCTGGTTTGGTTGCTTTTGGTAGATATGCTCTTTTTATTATTATTGTTACTATTACTTACATATTAGAAGAAGAGAAAGGCTATCTTCCTTCTTCATGTTACTACCTATTCTCAGAAATTCTGTCTCTGCCTCTACTCCCTGGAAGGGAAGTTTAACTTGCTGAAGGGCATGTCTTGACATGTCTTAGGTTGTAGAAAATGAAACCATTTGTTATTACTGCAAAATGATTTTTTGATTACTTGCAGATACCACTAAAATGGATAGATAAAACTGAAGAATGAAGTACAGACTAGCTTAACAGTTCTGGAGTAATTTATTGACTTCTCTGGTGAGGTTACTGAATAGGATATATCCTGGGTGAAGACTCAATGTCAAGGAAATGATAATGGCTTACAATTAGTGAGGGTGGAGTTGACATGAGTTGGGGCCAGAGGTAGCTCTGACATCAGAAAGGAGACCTGAGGATGATGAAGGGGCAGGTACTTTTACGGACTGGATGGGGATGCCTTCTGAGATCTAAATGTTCCAGGTTGTTCATCTCCCTCTGAAAGAACTTCCAGGTGGGCAAATACTAAAATGTGAATTAGACTGGAGGACACAGCTGTTAGAAAGACTGATAGATGCAAATGCTGCCAGGATGGGAGATGTAGCATTATGGCTCAAAATTCTAGTGTGTCAGTTTGGTCTGCAGATGTTTAATAAGTCTGGTTGTGGTGGTACTTACACCCCTTTTTTCTGATTTTCTAACTTGCTTGTACTGATGATCTCTGACTTCAGATGGTTGTACTTAATTTTTTTTTACTTTACCATGGCACGAAAGCAATATGCATTTCATAGAAACCATACTTCGAGTACCCATACAACCATTCTGTTGTTCACTTTCAGTGCAGTATTCAATAAATTACATGAGCTACTCACCACTTTATTATAAAATAGACTTTATGTTAGATGATTTCGTCAAACTATAGGCTGATGTAAGTGTTCTGAGCAATTTTAAGGAATTAAATCATATACTAAGCTATGATGTTCCATAGGTTAGATGTATTAAATGCATTTTCAAGGTATGATATTTTTAACTATAGTGGATTTATCAGGACATAACCTCATTGAATGTCGAGGAGCATCTGTGTCTATCTTGGTAGATGAGTGTTTGTAAACAGTTTTAAATCCTTATTGGAAGAGATGAGGTATAAATGAACATACATTATAATGCCTTAATAATTTTATTGTTTGTAATATATTTTTAGAAACCAAGTCCTCTACTTTGGGTTAATACCAGTGCACTTGGGTGTTATCTAGTGGACTAGACACCATCAACATCACTTCCAATGGCTAATCATTCTGAACATCCATGGACCTCGTTGTGTTACTTCTGGTGATCCTTTTTAAATGATGAAATTTGGACTCAACTTTGAAAAAATTGTTAGCAAAATGTCATTTAATATTGGTAGTTGGGCAATGAGGCAGAACGTTTTGCATGTTTGCAAAATAAGCTTCATTTTGATGCATTTGGCTGTACTGATTATATTAATTAACTTAATAGCAAGTGTGAAGATTATTTATGATGCATTAAAAATGATTGGACCTTAATTGCTTCCCTGGTAGAACAAGAGACTTGAATTTCAGGGTGAGGTTTGTAAAAAATTTAGCTTGCTGGTATGCAAATTCAAATTTTAGAAATGGTCCTTTGAAAACAAATGAAATCTCATGATAAGAAATAATTATGCATAATATTTCCCTCAGAAAGCAGAATTCAAATGTTTTATCTAAACCATACTTTTTTTTCAGTTTATGTTTATAAAGTATCAGTACTTTGTTTTTTAAAGATATTCGTTCATTTATTTTAAGACATTCATTCATTTATTGTAAGCAGTAAAAATATAGTTTGTTATTTTGGTATTTGCCTGTGATATCTAAGACCTAGGCATCACGGGAAATGTAAAAATGTTAAGCTATTGGTCTCCAAGATTTTTTCTCCTCGGCTAATTTTATTTCAAAATTTTAATATTTTCATTGTATTTTCAGTTTAAAGACTTTTTTCTCTTCCTTTGCAAACAGCGGCCTGAGAACCTTTTGTAAAACATTGTTCTTCTTTTTCTTTTTCTTCCTCCTCTTCTTCCTCTTCCTTTTTCTCTGTTTGGCTATTCATGTACTGTGGGCACCAGGAACTTACTGGATGAAAGTTTTTACGGATTCTTCAAGTTTGGTAACTCCATGGAACTTGCATTACCTGTTACCAACAGTAAATTTAACACACAAGGAAATGTACAAATCTCCAGCAAGGAATAAACAAAGTATGAATAACAGTAAGTATATCTCATTTAAAACTTAGCTTACCAGTAAAAGCCAGATTAATAATTTAGAGTAGTCTTTTAAATTTCACATGTAATGTGTTTTGTTTTGTTTTCTTCCATTCTGAAGATTGAACTTCTCTTGGTAAGAGGCAGGTGTGTAGTAGATCAAAAGTTGGTGGGAGCAGTAGAGTAATCTACATATCTTAACCAGTATAACTACTTCAGGCCATAATTATTATAGCTACACAGAACAGGTTCGCACCTATGTTTTCTGGTCCTTAATGCCTCTAAAATAGAGTCTGAAGCTGCATAGTTTCTATGAATGCATGTGTAATGTCTGTTTGATAAATGTCTTCTCACACCCTGAGGACTTTTATAGGCAATTTGCATTTCACAATGGGAGAAATCAGCTGGAGAGAGTTTATTGTTTTGTATAATGGAGAGGAGTGTGAAAATAACCCAGTTCTACAGATGGCACTTCTTGTTATCCTTGAACATATACATGTGCAAGGATTGCTTTATGTTAACTAATACAGCCACCCCAAAGACTGTTTTTAGAGGTGAATTCACAGTTTGGTTGGATTGCAATAATTAGTAGAACTTCTTTAAGGATAGATGAAGTACTTATTTGAACTCCTGGCTGGAGAGTGACTTCATAATCCTGGGAAGGAAATTTCCCTCTGTGTTGATCTTTTTTAAAACAGTGATTGTAATGTGTCTATAATGTGATCGGTCTGATTTTTAAATAACTCAAAAGACAAATCAGGGTCTCTAGAAGCAGTACACATGAAAACATGTGCATATGTGAACCAAAAAGCCACAGTATAAAACAAAAGTCTCTAAAGAGAATCTTTGAAAGAAAATCATATACATATAAAAATGCATATCAATAAACAAAATCTTGACAATTTCAGGGTCGTCACATTTCATAAACCTAGCTTGAGTCTCATGGCATTCCATCTTCAAGTAGAAAGTTAACTTCTAACTTTGACCGAGGATAAATGAAAAATGACTCCTATTGATTGATGCAGACTATTATTGCCCAATCTAAATAAGTATTTATATTTGTATTGTCATGAAAAAACAGTCACATAACCCAGCACTTCTCAAACTTTTGGTCTCAGGGCCCCTTTTCATTCTTGAAAATAATTGAGGATTCCAGAGAGCTTTTATTTCTGAGGGTTATACCTGTAACTATTTACTATATTATAAATTAAAACTGTTAATTGCTTAAAATGTTTATTAAGCAATTTTAAAAGAACAGTAAGAAACCCATTACATGTTAACACATGTAACATTTGTAATGGGGAAGCAAAAATAGTGACAAGAGTGGCATTGACATTAATTTGCAAATCTCCTTAATATCTTGCTTAGCAGAAGAGAGCTGGGATTTCATATCTGTTTTTGAAGTCAATTTGTTGTGATATATTCTTTGGTTGAAGTATATGAAGAACATTTAGCTTTACTTTGACATTTAATGGTAAGAGGGGGAAGCATTTTAATAAGCCTTTCAGATAGTTATGGATATTCTTCTTTGATACTATACCAAAACTCAACAAATGGTAGTTTTTAAAAGATTACTTGAAAAGTGGAATCATAAATTATATTAGTAAACATTGATAAACTTTGTTACACTAAAATTATTTAACATATCTTGTACTTTGAATGGATGTTTTAGCCACATATAATTTTATAACATTTGTAAACTATTAGCTCACTAAGTTATGTAGTTATTACAAATGTTGACATATTTTATCAAACAGCATTAAAAAAATCCACATTCATTAACATAATCATTGATATCAGAAATGTCTTTAAGTTTTGTAAAGCTATCCTGCTTATGGAGATGAACACAAATTTTCCAAAATTGTTGTATTTGCTTGATAGCTCAAGTTTTCTTGGCTACAGACAAAAAGTGTCAATAGCTTTTTTTAATTTTTAGGAAGTTGTTTGGCAAATAGCTAAAACAAAATAACAATATTTTGTCTGTCAGTAATTATTTTATTTCCGTATGTATGCATATATGTATGTATGTATCCATTTATATATGTAGAGACAGGGTCTCATTGTATCACCCAGGCTGGAGTGCAGTAGCGCGATCACAGCTTACTTCAACTTCGAACCCCTAGGCTCAAATGATCCTTCTACTTCAGCCTCCCAAGTAGCTGAGGCTACAGGCACATACCACCACACCCAGCTAATTTTTAAATTTTTTTGTAGAGATGGGGTCTCACTATGTTGCCCAGGCTGATCTTGAACTCCTAACCTCAAGTGATCCTCCCACCTCAGCCTCCCAACATGCTGAAATTACTGGCATGAGCCACTGTGCCTCTCCCTGTCAATAATACTTTTAATTAAAAATAACAATCCATAAAAAGTGGCCAGTTAAGCTCACAACTCAATCACTAATGCTTTTCCTAGTGAAAATCATTAGATATGCATCAGCAGTGATTTATGCAAACTGCCCATTTTGCAGAACAGAATTTTTTTTTTTAAATCAGTACTTGCAGGTAAAGATTTCACAAAATTAATCATTTTTACGGCTTTTTCAAGGATCTTCTTGAGTAAAGTCGGCATTTCTTTTTTATCAGGGAGAGTGTGTTGGTAAAGAATACAGCAGAGCACAGTTTGATGCCATTGCCTTGTTTTAAGCAATGACACTGCTGTTTTATGCCCCATTTCTTTTGCACCACAGTGCAAATGTTAACATGGTGAAAATGGCAAACAAGGTTTTAGGATAATAATGAAAATAGTCGTGGACTCACAAACCTCCTGAAAGTGTCTCAGAAACCATCAGGCACTTGCAGACCACACCTTGAAAACCATCGACATCTCCAGTCATGACATGTAATGCAACACTCCATTTGTGTCTTTCCTATTGGAAGGAGAAAACCTTACTTCAAGTGTTCTAAATTTTGTCACCTATTTAATTCGAGTCTATGACTTTAACCTAACCATTTATTATGAATGATTTACTAGATCGAAGGAGGGCCTTCTAAAGGCAATTTTAAAATTCCATTGAATATTTCTGTAAATGCTCTAAAATCTAAGTAATAATGTTTAATTTGTTATTTACGAAGTCAGGAGCAAATCAGAAAAACTACCCTGAGTATTTTAACAGATATAACTTAATGTAGTGAATCGATTTAATATAGTAAAATATTTGAGTGCCAAATGAACAAAAAGATAATATCTTTGTGTGCCAGAAATGATAACTACTGAGCCAAAGAGAATGAGGACTTGTCTAGGGATACAGTATTCAAAACTCTGAAGGATTTACTACCCTGCTTTGGCTGCCCTTCTAAGGAGAGGGAAAGAAGACGGAGGCTGGATCCCACTGCTGCTACTGGAGCAGATGATTAACTGCCATTGCAGATCAAATCTCTGATCATTTGGCAACACTGATGCCCATGAATCAATGTATACCGGTATGTCTGATCATTTTTCAGTTCAGATAAAGTGGACCACCAAATGCACAATTTAAAGTTCTCTCCACTGAGATGATTTTTCTTCACTGTGGTCTTTTGGGAACATTCCTATTTGTGCCTGCAATAATAAAAACACTTCTGGTTGGCACAAACATATTGTGCAGGAACATCTATATGCCATGTCCAGGATTTCTTCCTCCTTAGTGATAATGAATTCCTCATGAGATCATAGATGTGGGCTGAGCAAGAGGGGGCAATGCTATAGGTAGAGGTGATCATGAGTCTGAGACCCTGACGTGTGGCTTTAAAGGATGATATCTTATGTACAGTCCTCACTTGGTAGTGAGAACTGCCGCCGTGTACGTCTGACTGTATGGTTTAGTGGCTTACATAACACCAAGTTTATGACAGAATCTTGGGCTGCATAGTCGTTTGATGTCTCATGATTATGCTTTCAGAGCCCAGCAAAATATAGGAGCTGTTTTTCAAAAGGAGAAAAGTTATCTAACAAAAAGGGCTTTACATTGCTGTTTTAAACAATGGGTCTCTATGGGTCTGCATTGTGATTTCTTTGTCATGGCTTATAAGATACTCCATAAGACAAGCTCATTTGCCTCAGCAGTAAAGAGTACCCGGGGATCTACTGAGTGACAAGGATGGATTAACAGAGCAGTTTGCATTGTGGATTGGATGATGAAGTGCTTTCTTTTTGCCTGGGTCTCAGCAAAACTGGCCCCTTTATGGTTAACTTCATAAACGGGCTGTATTCTCACACTCAAATGTGACCTACGTTGCCTCTGCAATCCAAAGAGGCCTACCATGCAGTGTGAAGTGTAGCAACCGTCTCTCACATACAGGGCTCTTCCATCATATTCCAAATCATTGAGTACCCTGAAATTCACCAAGGTGGCAGGCCCATGAATTTATGTATTTCTTTCTTACTCTCTGATATGTGTGGGTCTTAATAAATTATTTAAAGTACTTGCTACTTCCTGCTCATGAGGTCCAATCAGCATGTTGCAATCAATGAAGAGGACAAGTTAATGTATTGTGGAATATGCTTATGATCAGGAGCTCTGTGGACTAGATTATGTCAAAAAGCAAGAGATCTGACATAGCCCTGAAATGAGACAGTGAAAGTATACTGTTGGTCCTGACAAGTGAAAGCCAGCTGCTTCTGGTGGCCCTTACACATTGGTATAGAGAAGAAAATGCCAGATGTTCAAATAGCTGTGTGTCAGGTGCCAGGAGATGTATTGACTTGCTCAGATCTGGAGCAGCTGCTGTATTTGGATTGCCTCATAAAGTTTATGAAACTCACCGTCATCCTCTCTGATCCTTTGGCACTGGTCCAAGGACAGAGTTAATAGAGATATGATAGCAATATACCTGCATCTTTTGTCTTTGATAATGACAATGATTCCTGTAATTCCCTCAGTGGTAATACTTTTGTTTTACCATCCTGATGAAGAAAGGAATTCCCAGGGATTTCTCTTGGGTATTTTAATATAATAACCTTTCCAGTTGGTGGGCCCTCACTTCAGCTGGTGGTTTATAGCGCAGGGCTTTTCTTTTCTTTCTGTAAACTCTTCAGAGCATTTAAAAGCAGCCAAACTAGACCTCTGTGGAAAATAATATGGAGATACCTCAAAGAGCTACAAGTAGAACTACCATCTGATCCAGCAATTCCATTATTGGGCATCTGCCCAAAGGAACAAAAGACATTCTATAAAAAAGACATCTGCACTGAAATGTTTATAGCAGCACAATTCACAATTGCAAAGATGTGGACACAACCCAAGTGCCCATCAATACATGAGTGGATTAATAAAATGTGGTATATGTATACCATGGAGTTCCACTCAGCCACAAAAAACAATGGCGATCTAGCACCTCTTGTATCATCCTGGATAGAGGTAGAGCCCATTCTACTAAGTGAAGTATCACAAAAATGGATAAACGAGCACCACATGTACTCACCATCAAATTGGTATTAACTGACTTAACTGACCAACACTTAAGTGCACATACAGTAGTAACATTTATCGGGTGTTGGGCAGGTGGGATGGGGGAGGAGGGGATGGGTATATTTACACCTAATGGGTGCAGTGTGCACTGTCTGAGGGATGGACACGCTTGAAGCTCTGGCTTGGGTGGGGAAAAGGCAATATATGTAACCCAAGCATTTGTACCCCCACAATATGTGAAATAAAAAATTAATTAATTAAAAAATAATAATAAAAAAATAAAATAAAAGCAGCCAAACCACCACGTAATCCTTGTGGTTATCATTATTACAATAACGGTAAGTACATCAGCTTCTTGGTCTTCCAAAACACTTGCTTCAAAAGGTGCTTCACTCCAAGCAACCAAAGATGATAATTTAATTCATCATGATGTCACGGCATGACGTGGATCACAAGCATCCCATTTTTCATTGACAATTAGATCAATACAGTTCTTGTGGCCAAAGACATAACCAAATCAATCCTAGAATACCTCCTTTGAGACTTTCATTGATGGTACCAAGTACTATTTCTGTCAGGGTCCTGACAGGAAAAGAGAAACCACACCAGGTAATTCAATGGAGCTGATTTAAATTGATTGTACAGGTTTTGGGGTGGTAGGAGCCAAAAAGAAAGGAAGGAAAAAATAAAACAGACAAAGAGCCCAGAAGCAACCAAGATAACTGATGGAAGCGGCTGGAGGGCTTCCTTCCAGGGCTGGAGGAACAAAGAGAAGTGTTGAACTTCAAGAACGGAGATGCTTGGACAAGGAGCCCCGCTGAGCATCTGGCTGGTTGGTGCTGGTATCTTGGGAGAAGGTTTGATAAGGCTGGTCTGAGAATGCTTGAAGAAGTCGGAGGCTGGAAGTAACTGCTGCCATGAAGCCCAGCTGACACTGCAGGGGTCAGCTGTCAGAAATTTCATCTCTCTCCTTCCTCATTCCAATTTTCCTGTAGTTTCTCCTATAGACAGGACCCATCAGGAAGCCAGTTACCAAAGGAATCTGGTAAATACAGCTTACAAAGTTTCAACTCCACATTACAGAGTATGGAAGGAGCGAAGAGGTCATACACAAACAATTGGCACATACGTACATCCTTTATTTTGTCATATCAGTGGTCCGGCTCATTTACAGAGTTAATAGTAGACATCTTGAAGAAGCTGTGTGTGAAGTGTTAAGGTTTTAGGCTCGGAGATACATTCACTTAACGTTTCCCTTGTTAGTTCTGTGATCTTAAGCAAATTGTTTAGCCTCAATGAGCTTCAGTTTCCTCTTTTACATAATGAAGAAATAATACACATTACCTTGCATGCTTGGTATAAGGATTAATTAACATAAATGAGTGTAAAGTGCTTGGTGTCTCAACTGGGACATGGAAAGACCTCTTATGTGGGCTATTAATTGAAAAAATCCCCTACAATTTTCTTGTTATTAGTACCCTTTCAGATTGGTAAAATTTATTTTATTTTTCTCTTATTAAAGAATTTGCAATGCAATAAGACTTGATCTAGCAGATGAGTAGTACAATTAAGGCCAAAACGATTTGTTGGTTATTGTAATTTATTTTCTTGAAATTTTCAGCTTTTTAAAAATTTTATTTTACTTTGTGTGGTAAAAATACATAGCATTTTAACACTTTTAATTCACTTTTTAGAGTTTTCAATCATTTCCAACACATACTTGGCAATGAGAAGACATTTGCGAAAGGGTTTTGCTGGCTTTAAAATATATGCAAATGTAATATGTTACAATCATTGTTTGAGAAAGCTGGTGTTTTCTAAACCCCTATGCATAGCAGTCCCTCTTGTGAAGAGGTTTAAATACACTTTTGAGTTGGCCTCAAGGCATTCACTTAAGCTAATACATGATCATGAACCTTAACAATTTTCATTTGTGAAGGCCTCCATCTGAGATGGGGAATATACAATAATCACTCAATTCACAGTTGATTCTGCTTCATTCTTATCTTCCCTGAAGTTGCACATCTATAACATGTTCTTCTCTCTCTAGAAGAGTGCCAAGGAAGGACTAAAGTGCTGAACCTGGAGTTTGAGTTGTGGCTGGCAAGGCAGTTGCTAAATTGTGCTCAGATGCAAAAACGTTCAATGATCACCTAATATGTTTTTATATTACCCTATCATCAGGTGAGAGAGGAAATCAAGTTTATTTAGTCTGGAAATCTTGGAGTTGAATAAGCTAATTTATCTATAGGCAGAAAAAGCTAGTTCTCAGGTGAAATAAAGGAGTTTCTGATGTCTTTAAATACCCATATCATATTTCACAGACCCTAGAAAAAATAACTCTATGCTTCGTTTGGAATCAAAAAAGAGATTGCCAGAGACATGAGGGAGAGAGAAACGAAACACCCCACCTACCTTTGTTGCAAGGCTCCAAGCCTCTCAGGGGTTGATCTCTGCTGCCATCTTGGTCCTTCTAGTTCTGCTCTACAACTTCTTCGCATGGAATCTCTGGTAGATTCAGGCACTTTTCCATTGGAATTGCACCGGATCTTTGTGTTTTTTTTTTTTTTTTCTCATCTAAAACTTTTCCTTCTTTCAGAGATGATCTGGCAGCTGATGTCTCTGGTCAACCATCTTGAAAACATTATAGCCTTGGGCTTTTATTTAGTATAATATTCAAATTACTAGAAAAACAGCTCACTTTAGTTCTGCACCTCAGTCACTTGCATGCACAGGGAATCCTGCCCATTAATTTGGAATCAGATATTTTTGAACAATAATCCGATCTATCATATTGGTCATTTGAATAGACTCTTTTGTGAAGTGTCACTTTAATTCTCTTGCCCATTTTTTTGATTGTGTTGAGTTTTTTGTACTTACCCAAAATATGTGTACTTATCTTTCTATGAAAAGGTCTAATTTTTTTCCACTGTTACAGAGGGAGGGGAAGGAGGAGGAGGAGGGAGGAAGGAAGGAAGGAAAGAAGGAAGGAAGAAAAGCAAGCAGGGAGGGAGGAAGCAAAAAAAAAGAGAAAATTAAAATAGCTGTTTTGGTTAGCAAACATTTATTTAGTTACCTTACAGCATTGTTATGATGATAAAATATTTCAATAAGATAACATGTAAAGTATTATATACAAGTAACATAGCATTATTATTAAATTACAATACCCCCTAAATTAATTCTAGTAATCAGTAGATTTTACTTCTACCTAAAACAGAATCATGCTTGATTAAGAGTTCATTTAGACACATTCAGTGGTCAGGAACTTACATGAATACTTTCTTGACATGCAGTGTGTGGTCTGTTACCCTGGGTGCTTGGGGCCTCCTGACCTTGCTAAGGGATACTGGGAAGGGAGTTTTATAGCTATCCCTGAGTTTATCCACCTGACTCAACAAGATTCAAAACCTTTCTGAATCAGCTTTCTTGGGAGTGAATGGGTAAGGTTTCCAGGGCAGTGTACTATATAATATTATCAAAACTAAAAACTGTAGTGTTTAAGATTGCAAAGCCTGGTCACATACATTTTATACATTTCTATACCCATATTGGATGAATGCTATTATCTTTTTCCAAAAAATTATAATTTTATCCATTATTATAGAAGAAGAAGAATGAGGAGGAGGATAATGCTAAACATAACCTTTGCCTGCTTAATATTATATATTTACCTGAACATATATCCATGTATAAAAATCCCTGCATGGATTAAAATGTTACAGCATTTGCATTTCCCAAAACATTGCATTAAATCATTCAGAGCCATATTAACGGCCTAGGAGTTTGTCTGTCTTGTTTTTTTGTTCATTTGTTTTGTAATGTTTTTCTGCATTGAAATGAGCTGATATAACATTAGCTGGTCCGACTCTACTATCTACTAGCTTGGTGAGATGTTGTCATTTGCTTTTATGCCCCTAGTCAGCAAGCCAGCAAGTCTGCCATCATTTAGAAGAGAAGTAGTAATGAGTCACTAGTTTCCTTATCAAAAAAGCAGCTTGCAGAGATGTTCTTCAAAGAAGCATCCTTGACTTGTCTCACTTTCCTCTGGATTTTGACACTTTCAACTATTTTCCCAATGCTGTCAAAGGGAGACTACACCTATATTTGGAGGAGGAGGTGAAAAGTGATCAAAACAGACACTGGAAAAGAAGTGGGGCTTCTGCCTATATACCTCTCACCTTCTTGGTTCCATTTTCCCATAACATGGAATAAGTAAAAGTAAGAAAATAAAGTGTATTGGGAGAAAGATATATTATCCCCCGAATTCTTACAATGGCATTTTCCTTTACCAAATGCAGAATTTTCTGATGTGTGTGAACCTTCTTCTCTACATGTGGGTATATTCTCATTTCTCCTTTATCTGTGCTTCCCTCATTCTTTTAAGACAGCTTCTCTGCAGCCTTCTGTCTTGGAGTTAGCCCTGTATGGATCGTTCAGACTTTCAGTCTGTGTCATGAAAAATTCTCACCCTCATCCTGCAGCAATGCTGACTCCTTTTAAGGGTCGTATGTCTATGAGGCAGATTGTGGGCCCTTCTCCCTTTTCATCTGGTAGAATAATTCAGATATCTTTTAACAAATGCATCGAGAAAGCTTATTGTTGTTAAAGAACAATGAAAAACTCACAAAAGACTACTACTGTTCCTTTCAACCTGAATAATTAAAGGGAACAATGAGTCTACTATTCCATGAACATGCCAGACCCACCCTTCCATCAAGGTTTTTCGTATTTGCTATCCTCAGTACCTGGACCTTCTTTACCTAATACTTGTAAACCAATCAAGGCTTCCCCCATCCCTCTTCCTTTAAAGCACTTACACCTTTCCAATGCACTCATAATTTACTTATTTATTTGGTTATCTGTCTCCCTCCATTGGATTAAAAGTTTTCATGGGATCCTGCCCCTTTTTATGGGTTAAGTTTTGTTTTCTGCTGTATCCCCAACTCCCTAGAACAGTGTTGGACACGACACAGCATTTTTCCAGGAGCGTGGAAGGGAGGAGTAGCTGTTACTTTTCCTTTAGCCTGTATTCCTCTTCAGCTCTATCCTTACCATCTTATCCTGTCTTCCTCATGTCTACCCCAGGTAGCACAGAAAGTATTAGACATTCCCAGTTTATCCCAGATCCTGTGAGTAGCTTTCTAGAAAATCAGTGATGCCTTGCATAAAGGTCTGCTGAATGCCGGCTTCATGCAAACACAGTGGTGCCCTGAGGAGGAAGAGCAGATACACACACATGAGCGTCAGTCTCTTCTTTCAAGGAATCTGGAAACTGATGGACAGGCACTGGATATGGACTATGGCCCAGATGTGGTCATTATTTTTTTTCCCCAGATCTCATTAAATATAATTAGTGGAAATAGAATATACAGGTCAAAAAGCTGTTGAGCACATTCAGCCTGAACTGAGAATTCATAATTGATCAGAATGCTGATTTACCTCAATGTCATAGATTAAAAGTATTGTGAATAAATAACTTTTTAAACTTTTATTTATTTTTTTTGTCTTTCATTTTTAAAATTTTATTTCTTAAGGATAGTGTTTTCTCAGGACATGCCCCAGCTTTTTAGTCTCTTCAAACTGCATTTTACCCTATTTGAATTTTCCTTTAGGTTAATTCCTAGACTTTCTGTCACAGAATTAAAGACGCCAATTAAAACAACATACTCTTTGGTATGTCACTAGTCCAAATTATAGTATTACATGCAAACTATGTCATTATTGGAAGACAATATTAATAATTGTTTGCATTATGTTTTTATAAATGTTATTATATTTTCTAATCATAATCATGGATTCCCGGTTCTCTATTAAGCATTGTGATTATTTCTATATTAAATCCAATTTAAGTTTGTATATGTTCAAATTTACATTTACACTTTATATAATTATAAAGGAGTTCAGCAAAGTAAACATATATATTTGCATTACTTCCAGGTTTTTTTAGTTTAAAGCAGGCATGATTTCCTAAACTATCTTTTTCCTACCTCAGCTAGTTTTCTATTTTGACCAAATAGAGCACATTATATGGCCAGTCTTCAAAATTGGATGACCTTTTCCTTTGGAAAACTGTCTGAGAAAATATGTACACATATATTTTAGGCAAGTTATTAAACCTGACAATAGAACCAAAATATTATTTCTAAACAAATACCTTAGCCCACTGCCATCTATCTGACACTCCAAGACACACCTATTTGTAAGACTTTCTATTTTCTATGCTTCAGATTACTCTGAAATTACAGTCTACACAACTGATTATCAGATGGAAATATTGAAACAGAAATAAAATATTCTTCATACTCCTTCAAACCTGATGAACCAAGAGTTTTTTTTTCCTCTGCTGTTAAATCTGTCATTTCTCGCAGATTAAACAGCTAAATTGAGCCACCTGTGAAGAAAACAATGCGATTTACTTCCAGTAAAGGTAATTCCCATCTGGTAACCTCGGCCTGAAAGCAGAAGCCTCGTAAGGCACTTTCTTCGGCTAAACAATTTCTGATGGGCTCTTCGTTTTCAGAATTGCACCCCACCTCTGAAACTTTGGGGAGCACCAGTGAATTTTAAGGATTCACTTGGATGTCATACACTTTTAGTTGCTGTCAAGTTTCAATTAAACAGGCATCGTTCTTTCTACTGGAAATTTCCTATCACTGCTATGGTGGCCACCTCATGGATAATTTCCATGCTCCATCAGCGGTGTGCTGTAGAAGAAAATGTTGACAGATTAATAACTCAAGAACTAAAGAAATTAAAAATATAGGCTCTCCAAAGCATGAATAAAAGGGTTTAAATTCCTTTTAAAAACACCCTATTTGCATACACATCCCATTCAGAGAGAGGGTTGATAAAGGTAATTTTATAAAAATTAAACTATGTCTAAAAATTAATGATTTAGAGATAATTTATTACATTTATCAAAATGGAGTTATCAAAACCTTTTGATATGCATTTTCAATTTAACTAAAGGCTGTATTTAAATTATTTAATATTGCTTTTGTGCTTGAATACGCTTTGGCTGGTTATCATTTGGTTTTGTTCTTTCAGATGATTCCTAATATGCTACATTATTTTGTGGCATATAGAATGGTATAATAGTATCTAAATCAAAATATTGGCAGTATACTTTTGTATAATCAGGTACACATGTGTGCACATATACATATGTACATAATTTGGATGATAATGTCCTTACAGTATTCCAGAAAGAGAGGGACATAACAAATGTTTGTGATAAAGAATGTGCTTCACTGAGACAAGTTTTAGGACACTTTAGTTGTATTATACTGGCTATAATGAACTTTGGTCCCCTGATTTCAACCCTGTTATTATTAACTTTTCTCTTATTCTATCAGTGTTAAATCAAAATTATATCACTTATTCTCAGATGTCAGGATACATAAAGGTGCATAGTAGGTCTTTTCACATATGTCTCATAACCTTCACAATAGCACTGTTAGGTGGGCATTAAGTACCTTCCTTTCACATTGTTTAAGAAACTAACACAAAACATTTCTAAAAGTTTCACAAACACAGATGTTCAGTTTAATATTGAAAATAATCTAAACCTCCAATGATAGAAGAATGTCGAATAAATTATGCTTTATGGGGACTCATGCAGCCATTAAAAATAATGTTTGCAAAGAGTTTTGATCCATATAAGGCAACGCTGTTTGTTCATTAAAAGGAAGGTATCAAAATATGCACTGAGAATTGTCTCCGTGATGCCAAAACTTGTGCATAGAAAACGATGGGAGCTCATGTAATTGATAATTGTGGTAACCTCTAGATAGTCTCTGATATTTTTGAGCCTTACTTATGTTTTCCACATTTTCTCCATAATTATTCATCACCTTTGTTGTTGAATAAAATGTGTAAAAATGGAATTTATGCTGTCTTTTCTATAAAGAACCTCTGAGTTTCAAAGGATTTTGTACTAGTCGGATACCTGGGTCTGGTGGCGAGACCAGGGACCGGGTTACTGCAGGATGGTTATCCTTAGATCCCTGTGGCAGCATCAGCCTACTCTGTGAGGTTTTCTAGCTGGCACTCCATCAGCATATTGATTTTAAAGTTTTATTGACTCTTGCTAGGCAAGCTGTAAGCTCTTTCTGTAAGCCATCGGTCCCTCTGCTCTTCACTCCTCGGCTTTGATTGAGCTATTGAATATTTCTTCCGTGAGGCCAGGTCATATCGGCGAGATTTCTAGCCTCTGAAGAATCCAAATGTCCAGCCAACTGTGGTATCTTCAACTTTCGTAAAGCCGCAAACTTTCGTAAAGATGTAAATTCTACAGGCATTAACTTCTCTGAAATTGAATCTTGCTCCTCACCCCATACCTTGGCTCATGCTCCTCCCATCTGCAAAGCCCTCCCCATTTATTCATGAAGCAGACATTTCTTGGGGATTCAACCATACAGTAGGTCCTTGGTTCCCAGCTGAGGTTACAAAAATGATGCCAGTCTCCAAAGAACTTGCAGTCTCCTGAGGAGAACGACTCAACCACAAAATCGGTAGAAGGGAAATAGTACTATGGGGAAGAAGTGAGGGTGATTAACTGCTCTAAAAAAGTTGGACCAGGACCAAGTCAGGGGTAGGGAGGATTTAAAATTAGCACTGAAGACTAAGAATTAGATAAATGGGGAAAAGAAAAGGGAAAGGCATTCGGGTCAGAGGAAACCATGTACAAAGAGGTGAGAGAGTGCAGGGCAGGTAGAAAGAAAAGTGCCCCCTGGAAATCCCCAGAGTACATGGCATCTGCAAAGGATTGGACTGCAAGGTGGAAAGGTGGCTTATCCCTCAAAGTTGTAGGGTTCAATTGCTGAGGATCATTCTTCTCAATCTAGAGCTAAGAGAGGGGTGCTGGGAATCCTGAGAGTATCAATTCAACAGCAAATGTACAAGTGTCCACACACATGAAAGATGCTCCACATCACCTATTATTAGGGAAACACAAATCAAAACCACAGTGAGGTGTCACCTCACATTTATAAGATGACTACTACAAAAAATCAAAAAGGAAATAGCAGACAAGTATCAGCAAGGATGTGGAGAAATCAGAACCCTTGTGCACTCCTTTTGGGAATGTAAAATGATGCAGTTGCTACAGAAAACAGTATGGTAGTTCCTAAAAACGTTACCCATAGAATTACTATATGATCCAGCAATTGCACTTCTGAGTAGATACCCAAGAATAAAAAAGAATGAAAGCAGTGACTTGAGATATATTTGAACACCCATGCTCATAGCAGTATTAACCACAATAGCCAAACTGTGGAAGTAACTCAAGTGTCCATGGATAGATGAATAAGTAAACAAAATGTGGTATTTTCATACATAGGAATATTATTGAGCTTTAAAAAAGAAGGAAATTCTGACACATGCTACAACATGGATGGACCTTGAGGATAATATGCCAAATGAAGTAAACCAGACAAAAGGACAAATAGTGTATGATTCCACTCATAGTAGGTACCTAGAGAAGTCAAATTAAGTGACAGAAAGTAGAATGGTGGTTTCCAGGGTCTAGGGGGCGTAGGAAACGGAAGTTAGTGTTTAACGACTACAGAGTACAGGTGTGCAAGATGAAAATGGGTTTTGGACATGAATGGTGGTGATGACGGTGCAATAATGTCAATGTTTTTAACACTGTTAAATGGTACATTTAAATTGCATAAATTAAAAATAAAAAAGTGTCTCCATAGTTAAATAAATATGAACATATATAATAAAATGACAACTTTGCTTGAATTTTTAACACAAAACTTGAGAGTATAAAGAAATTTGTACCAGGCAGCTCTCCTTGTGTCCCCAAAGCCTCTAGAGGCTCCATTTAATCCTGTTCACTATTAGGTTTTATTAGTGGACAGCTTTGAGAAACCCTATTAAGGAATTTGGACTTTATCCCATGTCAATTTGGCACCAACGAAGGGTTGTAAGCAGGGAAATGACATGATTAGATTTGTGTGTTAGGAAGTGATGGGAGGAAAACAAATGGCTAGGAGGAAGATGTTGTTGGAAACTCGTCAGAAACAGAGCAAAGGCCCAGAAATACCTTGTTTTATTGTGCTTCACAGATATTGTGTGTTTTACAAATTAAAGGTTTGTGGCAGCGCCACGTCAAGCAAGTCTATTAGCACCCTTTTGCCAACAGCATGTGCTCACTTCACATCTCTGTGTCACATTTTGGTAATTTTAGCAATATTGCAAACTTTAAAATTATTCTTATATCTGTTATATCACTGTGATCAGTAATCTTTAATGCTATTACTATAATTATCTGGGGGTACAGTGAACCCTTCCCATATAAGGCAAAGAACTCAATCAATCAATGTTGTGTTTGTGCTGACTGCTCCACCAACCAGCCATTCCCCTCTTTTCCTCTCCCTGGGCATCCCTACTCCCTAAGCCACAGCACTATTGAAATTAGGCCAATTAATAACCCTACAACGGCCTCTAAGTGTTCAAGTGGAAGGAAGAGTTGCATGTCTCTCACTTTAAATCAAAAGCTAGAAATAATTAAGCTTAGTGAGAAAGGCATGCAGAAAGCCAAGACCGGCTAAAACTTAAGTCTCTTGTGGCAAACATTTAGCCAAGTTGTGATGGCAAGGTGATAGTTCTTGAAGGTAATTACAAATACTATTCCAGTCAACATGCAAATGATAAGACAGGGCAAAGTTGTATTCCTGATACAGAGAAAGTTTTAGTGGTCTCAATAGAAGATTAAAACGGCCATAATATTCCCGTTAACCAAAGCCTAATCCAGAGCAAGGCCCTAACTCTCTTCAATTCTATGAAAGCAGAGAGATGTGAGGAAACCACAGAAGAAAAGTTTGAAGCTAGCAGAGGGTTGGTTTATGAGGTTTAAGGAAAGAAGCCATCTCCATAACATAAAAGTGCAAGATGAAGCCTTCTGTAGGAAGAAGATGCATCTAGGACTTTCATAGCTAGAGAAGTCAATGTCTGGCTTCCAAGCTTTAAAGGACAGGATGATTCTTTTGTTAGGAACTAATGCAGCTGGTAACTTTAAGTTGAAGCCAATGCTGATTTACTATTGTGTAAATCCTAGGGCCCTTAAGAATTGTGCTAAATATGCTTTCCCTTTGCCCTGTATATAGAACAATGAAACCTAAATGACAGCACATTTGCTTATAGTACACCTTACTGAATATTTTAAGCTGACTTTTGAGACCTACTGCTCAGAAAACAAGATTCCTTTCAAAATATTACTGTTTATTAACAATGCCCCTGGTCACCTAAGTACTCTGATGGAAAGTACAAGGAGATTAATGTTGTTTTCATGCCTGAAAATACAACACCCATTCTTCAGCCCATGATTCAAGGACTAATTTAAACTTTCAAATATTATTATTTAAATGAGTATATTTTATAAGGTTATAGCTGCCATAGATAGTGATTCCTCTGCTGGATCTAGGCAAAGTAAATTGAAAACCTTCTGGAAAGGATTCACCACTCTAGATGCCATTAAGAACATTTGTAATTTATGAGATGAGATCAAAATATCCACATTAATAGGAGTTTAGGAGAATCTGATTTCAACTCTCATAAATGACTTTGAGTGTTTCAAGACTTCAGTGGGGGAAGTAACTGTAGAGGTGGTGGCAATAGCGAGAGAACTAGAATTAGAAGCAGAGCTTGCAGATGGGACTGACTGGCTATAATCTCCTGATAAAACCTGAATGAACGAGGAGTTTCCTCTTACGGATGAGCAAAGAAGGTGATTTCTTCAAATGGAATCTACTCCTGGTGAAGACGCTGTGAATATTGTTGAAATGACAACAAAAGATTTAGAATATTAAGTAAACTTAATTGATAAAGCAGCACCAGAGTTTGGGAGGATTCACTCTTATTTTGAAAGGAGTTCTACTGTTAGTAAAATGCTATGAAACAGATCACATGCTACAGAGAAATCTTTCCCAAATGGAAAAGTCAATTGATGTGGCAAACTTTATTGTCTTATTTTACGAAATTGCCATAGCCACCCTGACGTTTAGCAACCACTACTCTGATCAGTCAGTAGCCATCAACATCAAGGCAAGACTTCCGACCAGCAATAAGATTATTATTTGCTGAAGGCTGAGATGATCATTAATGTTATTTATTTTGCAAAAAAGTATTTTTCTATTTAATTAATTTTTAAATTAATTCAATGTACATTTTTTAGACATATTGTGATTGCAGTAATAAACTACAGTACAATGTACATACAACTTTTATATGCACTGGGAAACCAAAAGTTTTGTGCGACTTGCTGTTACGATATTCACTTTATTGCAGTGGCCTGGAACCGAAACCACAGTATCTCTAAGGTAAGCCTGTATGTCTTATGTGCTCTGGGGGCAGCAAGGAGGCCGCAGCACTGGATGTGCAGAGACAGTGGGTGAGCCAGGTAGAAAGTCAAGTTGGAGAGGAAGTCAGGAGCCAGCAAATGGGTGGGGAGGGAGTGTTGAAGGTCCACATTAAGGATTTTAGATTTTATGCTAAGTATGATGGAAGGCATTTGAGGTAGAAGGGAGGGGAGAAACTCTTCACCTCACACCGGAAATCTGAGAGTCATTATTGCTACTTTCTCTTTCTGATCCCCTATAACCAATCAGAATTCCTGTCTATTGAACTCACTGAATAACACATACACATTTGTGTATTTTGAGCAAACATCATTTCTTGCCCCAAATACTATAATAGCTCAATTGTAATAACCTTTTCATTCACTATTCATTCTGCAGCAAAAAGTCATTATGTGTCAGATCTCACCACGGCAGAGGATTAGACTGAAGTTGGCATCCTAGTCAGGACATAAGACTCTGACCGCTGTGGTCCTGCCTCATCAGTTTCTTCTCTCTCCTCCATCTTCCTGTGCTCATCCCGCCAACCTTATTTCTATTTTTCAAAGAAGAAAGATTTCATCCTGTCCCAGGGCCTTTTCCCCTCTACCTCTTCCTCCTGCAGGTTTGCTATGATGCATCTTTCAAATCTCAGCTTGAATGTCTCCTTCTCAGGAGAATATTCTGGACTCTCCAGACAGCCCCAGAGCCCTGTCCTATACTCATGGCACCCTGCACTGCTGCTTCATGGAATCCACCAGAATTGTACTCAAGTGGATACTCATGTTCTTATTTATGTGATGCCCGTCTCCCCGCTGCATTCAGAGCTCCCTGAGTGCAGGGCGCACGTCCAGCTTCAGCACCATACACTCACTGCCTCCTCCAGAGGCTCATGGACAGCAGGCCCTTGCTGAATACTTAATACCCACTTACTGAATGAATGAGTCACTCAGCGAATAGCTGGGGAATCCTGATAACACTTCTGGTGCTAGCACAAGGTGGCAGACTATTTCATGTCCTCTTTCATTTCATCAAAAATAGTTTGTTTTGGAAAGGAAAAGGACTTCCTGCATTTCCCACCACATCTTGTACTGTGGTAGTGCAGTAGATTGAACTTGATGGTCCCTTGGAAGAGTCAAATCACCTAAGTAGACCCATCCTGGCTAGATGCAGAGCTTGATTAGTATTTAAACCACAATGAATGAATGAGGGCAGTGAATTGCCCATTTTAGAGCCCACCTTGGCATTTGATACTCTTTGTCCTCCAGTCTCAAAACCTTATCTCCACTCAGACTTTTCTATCTGACCACTGAGTCTCCATCTGCATCCTCTTTCTAGATATCACATATGGGTATTCTCCAGAGGTGTCTCCTCAGACTTCTTTTCTCCTCCCCTCAGGCTTTGAGACACTAGCACTAAACAGGTATGTGGCCTCTGATTTGTGTGGCGAAGCCCAGGGGGTCTCCCGAGGTCCAGAAAACTCCTGCTGGGTGTTCTGTGTGCCATAAGTTTGATACATCCAGCAGCTTCTGCTCATGGCGCTGTATTCAAAAATACAAAACAGAACATAGGAACAACTTGGGGGTCATCTCTGACTCATGCTTATCCTTCTGTGCCTATGTTCCCTAACTTCTCCCACATCTGTGTCTATCTTTCCAGGTCCTGGTGCCACCTAAAGAAGTTATTTTGATGTCTCTGAGGCTCCTGATGTAGTCTCTGAACAGATTTGGCTGTTTCTCCTCTTCCCAAGTGGTCTTTAAAACTCCTTCAAGTGTAAGCTTCCTAAAGTGCAGTTCTAATTCTAGGAAGATTTTCTTGGGAAATAGCAATGAGAATCCCTGCTACGATTGTTGAATACTTAGTATCTGGCATCATTCCAAGATCTTTACATGACTTAAATCATCCAGTACAACAACAACCCCACGAAGCGGGTAATGTTATTATCTTCAATTAAAAATGAGGAAGCCTAGCCACATTTAGTTTAAGTCCTGGCCCAAGGTCATGTAATATCTATATGGCAGAGCTAAGACTGAAGCCTGAGAGTTCTGGGCCTAGCATCATGTACTGGCCATCAAGCAGCCTGCCGCTGTCCAGGTGATTCATTCAAAACCCTTCCAAAGCTCCCTATACCCCACCGAATTAAGTAGATACTTCAAGAATCTTTGTGCAGTGATTCTGACTCCTGCTTCCCACCACCCCACATCCTGCTGTCCCTTTAAGTGAACAGTGCACTCTGGACAACCTGGGAGACTCAGTGGCTTCTAAAAATGCATCACTGCCTCTAAGTAATGACCTTGACATCTTCTGAGAGCCCCACTACCTGGCATCTGTCTCCTTGTCTAAATTCTATTCATCTTTCAAAGCCGAATCAACTGCGGTGGTATCTTTTGAGCTTTCCCAATTGTCCCTACTGTTCTTTGCCTTAGTCAAGCCCTTATAACAAATATTATCTTTCTAAATTATTAAAACAAACGGTCTCTGCACTTTGCAGGGCCTCCCTCACCATACAATAAGATCCATACATTGGGTGGTGCTATTTTGTGTTTGCAACCCCCGTGGTGCTCAGCACAGTGCATTACACAGAGAACTATGTCTGGAATTAAATGAATTCCTTGAATTCCAGCCATCACATAGGTGCAGTATGAGTCACGGATACTGTCCCGTGAGTGCGTGGGGTCATAGCACTCTCCCCTCCTCCCCAACCCCAACCCCAAAGACATTTTTATTTAGCCTCTGGGGAAAAGGTTTTGAAACAGTCTGTTTTGGAGTCTCAAACTTTTATGAATCAAATGGCTTATTAAATTGTCGAGCAGACGATTAATTGTGTCAAAAATGATGCCTGGTATTGAGACTTACACATATTGAATGAAATATACCTGTTTCTAATGAAAACGAAACTACTTTCAGGGTAAAAATAAGCCTCCTTCCTCACCATCAAAAATCTTGACATTATGCAGTAAAACAATCAGTGCTTAAAGGACTGAATGAAATGTGAGTGATAGGAACTTTTTAAACTTGCACTGTCTTGCTTTATACATTAAGGCTTAAAGAGTTATGAAGTGATGCAAGCAAAGAGCCTGCTTGGTGAAGGGGTTCAAAATCCTGAAAAATGACTTGTTGCCTCGTGGAAAGGTCCTATAATTCATGAGCACATTTCAGCAGCTAATGCAGTTTGTGATTCTTTATAATCCTTACGCATTCCAGAGCCCCGGCTCTCTGAAGGTTAGACCTAAGGGATACACTTCAGAAAAGTTACATAAACAACTGTGAACCTTAGGCAGGGAAAATGTACACTTTGAACATGTTGAAACTCTCCATATTAAGTCAGTTTAGCACTTTGATTAAAGAGTTTAATCAATCACCATCCTAAGCTGTTTATTAATCACTTTATCAAGCAGTTGATGCATTGCCGGTTTTAATAGAATCCATTTATTTTGATTTCTACCTACTTCATCTTTCCAAGGGGCTTTTCGAATCAGCTGTGATAAAAAGGAGAGAGAGGGGGACAAGGAGAGAAAAAGAGAGCGGGAGAGGGTGGCTGCATCTAAAACCCGGCAAGAAATCTCTAACCGCACCTAAACGTACTTTATTATCAACACCCTACGTCGACTTGGCCAATTTATTACGGGGAAAAAAAAAACGCGCTGGGGAGTGAATGTTTGGGTGAACCACACGGTTTAGCTCAGATAAACACAGGCCATTCGTTTGCTTTCACACCTGACACCCTGATGATATACGATCCTAGTAAGATTAATCTCCACCCACCCCTCCAGCTCCCGCGTGTGTTCCAACCTATTTGTGATCTTCCACTTTTCTTCATGGACATTTTCCCCACCTTGGGTTACAATTTGTGGTTAGAGTTAAAGCCCTCGTTTCCTCACTACAAGGAAAACAAGATTTGTGGGAAGAAAACATTTGTTATGTGGCTTAAATTTTACTCAGAGGCTTTTATGTTTCTATGCCTTTAGCATAAAAGGAAGTGAGTTTGGAAGACTTCCATGCGGCCAAGCACATCAGGTCTGAACGCGAATCATAAATCCGGCGTGAGCCCTGCCATGCTCTGAACGGTGCTCCTGTTCTCACTAACTCTTCTCAACCAAGGCCAGGAATTTAGAGGGGATAGTGATTATGTGCTTTCTTTTTATTCTCGTCTCACTGGTTTAGTTCATAGAGATGACAAATATCACACCAATAAACATTTCAACTGTATATTTTATGTCTCTAGTTTTAAAAAGTCTATTTTAAAAAACTGCCTTCTCCATATATTCCCTAAGAGGAAAATAATGTTACAGGGGACATTACCATTTCATATTAGAATCATAAGCGGGAGAAAGAATTGGGCATTTGGAGCATCTTTATGCGGTACTGCCTATGTTGGGTATTTCTTGTACGCTGTTCCACACAGTTTTGATAATAAACTCTAAACATTCTAATCCCTGTGTTTAGGAGCAATGTTTTCCCATATAGTAGCGACTAGACACATGAAGCTATTGAGCACTTGAAATGTAGTCTATTCAAATAGAGATGTGATGTCATAGAAGATGAAGGATATTGACTTAATTCAAACCCTAGGAATGACTCCATCATACAGATACTCTTTACTGAGGAAATCACACAGATTGGGTAAGCATTTTTATATCATTTTTTTTCTTCTCATCAAAAACCGTGAGTATTGCATTCTGTGAGCAGAACTTTAAACTGCAGGTATGAATGTATGAATTAAACTTTACTGCAGGTATGAATGTAATAGGAAAAAACATAGTACACATAGGGTTTGGAACTATCTGAGGTTTCAGGCATCTACTGGGGGTCTTGGAATGTACCCTCCACAGATTAGAGGTGACTACTGTCTGCAAACTCTGAAGGCTCAATAGATTAATAGAGTAAATGATAATTACTTGCTCATACCACTGTCCAATGTGATTGGTGGTGAAGGGGGGATCTTTTCTGCAAAGCTATTCAGAGACAGAAATCTCCCTTCATCCTATAATTCTGTCATTGTCAACTCATGGCTTTCATGGCCCCTGTGGAAGATGGAGGTTTGACATGGAGGCTCTCAGGTGGCTTGACATCAGGCCTGGAAGCAGTGAACATCACTTTTGCCAGCATCTCACTGGCCAGAACTTTGTCACATGGTCTTAACCTAACCCCAAAGGAATCTGGGAAAAGTGGTTTCAGTGGTTGTGCCAAGGAAGTGGAAACCAACTTTCTAGTCAGTCTTGCCACCCATAGGATTAACCAGCTTTCTGCTTTGCCTTAAAATAAGTCTCACTGCCACCCAAAGAAGTTATATTATTTACTTTTTATAAGATACCAAATCACTTGGTTCTCTCTCTAAACCAAATTAATTCAACCATTGTTTGGTAGCTCAGGGATTCACCAAACTTTTCCTCATGACATTGCTGAACTAAGAGTTGAAAAATTTCTAAAATTGACCACTTCTCTAATTTTGTAGTCAAATACTATTTTTTTTTGTTTACTTGAAATACTGGCTTGTAGAGGGTGAGAATATTTCATTGTTATAGAGACTATAACAATACTTTGAGTATTCATTAGCTCTTTACTCATTCATTTAACAAATGCTTGTCAAGTCCTTAAAACATGCCAGGCTGTGTGCTAAAGGCATGTACTACATACTTGTTTTTATTTTTGGATTTGAGTTATTCAGTCTGCAGACCTTTATTGAGCACCAAAATGTTCTGGGGACCAGGGAAACAAAGGTAAATGTCAAGTTCTAGTCCTAAAAGTGCCCTAGTTTATGCAGGTGACTGCCAGGTAAACCAGGGTTTCCAGTGACTTGTAAGCGGTATGGCAGAGCCATATCCTAGGGCACAGCCTAGGAAAAGTGTGGGGCATCCATAAGTTTGAAGTCTATGACAATCAAGCTGAACCTTAATAGGCAAGCAGGTGTTAAAAGAAGAAAGGAAAAGAAGAAAGGAATTTCAAAGAGAAGGAGCCACATATGCAAGGCAAGTCAGAGACTGACCAGAGGGCAGGAGGTGAGTGGGGAAGTGAGATCCCCCAAAAGGTTGTCAAAATATGAAGTTGCGTGGGGACGTGAGAGTCATGTCCAGTTAAGGGAATTCAGACTCGAGTCTGAAAGTAAGAGGGCTTTGAAACACATGTTTGCAAATAATGTCAGAGTTATAGGAAGATTTGTTATGGAAATGGTATTAATGAGGATAACAAAGTATAGATATCTAGTGAGATCTCACTGTGTGCTGGGCACTGTTACAAGTGCATCACATGGAGGAAGCTACATATCTTCGCAATAGCTTTTAAAAGATGGTACCACTCTTGTATTTATTTTGTAGATGTGAGACTGAAGCTCAAAGAATTTCTATCATTTATCCAAGCTCACACAGATCACAAGACTTAGAGTAATGACCATGTAAGAATACCAGCAAACGATTATGACAGCTACCACCGATGATGGATATATTGGCCTGTGTGTATATTTGGGGCTGTCTCTCTCCTTGAGAAAACTTGCTTGGTAGGTTAGCCTCTTCACCCCCAAAGGTCTCACAACCCCAGGTGATATAGAAGAGATGCCAACCCAGGCCTGTGTCACTGCAGAGCTCAGTCACATACATTCATCCCTTCCTCCATTCCAGGCCTGTAGTGTGGAAAGAATAGGGGGCAGACTAAAACTTGAGAGACACCCCTCCTTCCAGTCTGGGTGATCACTCATTGACCTGAGCTCTAGCCATTTAATTTCTCTGGACCTCCTTCTGTTCCTCTGAAAGTCAGGGTGTTGAACAAAATCTCTTGCAAAGTCCTTCTAGTTGTACACCATTCCATACTTTCTTTGGAAGCTCCAACTTGCAAGGAGAGAGTCTTGGTACTTAGCATGTGCATATGGCCAGGCAGGAAAGGGAAAGCCCAGCCACAAATGCCAGTGGTCATCTTACCTTCATACCCTCAGCAGCCTCAAACCGTGACCGTCAGAGCCAGGAGCTGAAGGCATGAACGACCACATCCCTCTCTTCTTCGCACCTTCCCTTCTCCATCACTCTCAAATTACAGACAGTGAAGGTTGACTGCCTCTGAGCTCTCTTGTCACCCAGACCCAGGGCCTGCACAGTTGAGTCACCCATCGTCCAACAGTAAATCCTCTTCCAGCTGGCTCACCACTGGTGCAGCACAGTTATAAAAGCCTCTGAGCAGCAGTTCCAGAAATATTAATTATGGCTGAACAAGGCCGCTGAGTAGCTCGATCACAGCCTCCCTGGGTGAGAGATCTGTGGCCCAGCTGTGAGAGCCATTTCCAGCCGACTAGCAATTGTGGGGAAATGGCCATCCAGCTGAATTGTGGTGGATCCAAAAATACTAATTAAGCAAGGGACACCACCGTAAAGCAGCAGCTTGTGGCCTCCCCAGGAACTAGCAGCAGAAGGTTCCAAGAGCTGCACACGTGCTTCTGTTGCAATGGTTTTTGTTTTCCTTCCACATTCTGTATTCAGGGTAAATAAAGCACTTTGGGTGTCTGCCTACCTTCTTTCTTCCTTCCTTTCCTCCTCTATTTATCTTTTCCTTTTGTGACAGGAAACCACAGGCCTTGCTTGATAAAGTTATAAGACCCAAACCAAGGTCTCTGATAAAATAGGAGGCGGTGGAGAAACCGGCCAAAACCAGCTAAAACCCAGATGGCCACATAAAAAACGACCTCAGGTTACCCTCACTGCTCATTATACCCTGTTTATAATGTATTAACATATTAACAGAAACTCCCACCAGCACCATGACAGTTTACAAATACCATGGCAACTCCTGGAATTTACTGTATGTGGTTTAAAAGCAGGAGGGACCCTCGGTTCCAGGAACTCCCCACCCCTTTCCCATAAATCTTATGAATAATCCTCCCTTGGATTAACATCAAATTACATAGAGGGTGTTAAATAAGACCCCAGAAACTCACAAAGTGCTACTCTCTGTTGCTCTGAGAGATAGCTGCTGCTCTGCCTACGGGGCAGCCTGTTTCTCTTTTTGTTCTTCCTAGCTCAAAATGTGCTTTTGCCTTACTCTTTGGCTTGCTCTTGAATTCTTTCTCACATGAAGCCAAGAACCCATTTGGCCTTCAGGCGGGGCCCCAGTTTGGGGGCCCACTTTCTTTTATCACTTTTCTCCTTCTCTTCTTTTCTTTCTGCTGTTTCAAGCAGTCTGCAGAAGATGGTGCTCTGACAGCATTCAGAGAGCATCTGAAGTTCTTTGGGATTTCCTGGGAAGACACACAGCTAGATGGGGCTTCTGTGGAAATCCATTAGGAGCAGTGTTCTGCGGAACTGGGTTCAAATTCATTTTCTGAAGTTGGTCACCCCTGGAGCTAGCACCATCATCAAAATACACCCGATTATGCTGGCTTACATAGAAGGCAGTTGATAGCAAAATTCCCCTAAATAATCTCTGAAATATTCATCCCATTTTGGCCTCATTGGGACTGGATTGTGGAGCATTGGGCCCCTCCATTCTCTCTAGGAGGCTGCAGCAACTCTTGGTTCTGTATTCCCCAGTGTTTGCTTCATTCTCATTCTTCCCTTATAAGCTGACTCCTGTGTTCCTCATTAGAGTAATCTGTGTGGAGCTTTGACTGGCCACATCTACCTTCCCAGCAAAAGTGCCTCTTCTGTGTAGTCTGGCTTAGTGGTTAAAAGCACAGGCTCTGGTGGTAACTTGTCTGAATTCCAATCTCGTTTCTGTCACTTAACAGCTGTGTGACTTAGGGCAAATGTAATTAACTTAAATACACACACACACACACACACACACACACACACACACACATACATATATTAAGGTCTCATTCTGTTGCCTAGGCTGGAGTGCAGTGACACCATCAGAGTTCACTGTAGCCTTGAACTCCTGGACTCTAGTTATCCTCCTGCCTCAACCTCCTGAGTAACTAGGACTATAGGCATGCCCCACCACACCTGGCTAACTTTTTTATTTTTCTATTTTTTGTAGAGACAAGGTCTTGCTATGTTGTCCAGGCTGGTCTTGAATTCCTGGCCTCAAGCAATCCTCCTGCCTCAACCTCTCAGAGTGTTAGGATTACAGGCATAAAACACCACACCTGGCCAATAATTAACTTCTCTAAGCCTTAGTTTGCTTACCTGTAAAAGGGGGATAGTAATAGTACCTACTTCCTAGAATGAAAGTAGATAATCTCTATAAAATACCTAGCATACAGAATGTGCACTACAAAGGTTGGCTGTCAGTGGCAAGTGTCCGTTTTTATCCAACTCTGGCATCTCTATGTCTCTTCATTCCAATTCTTGACTGAGAAAATATGATTGGCTCAACCTGGCCTAGAGATTGGCTCCCCCTTTGGGGACAGTGGGACGCAGGGGCACTGTGGGAAAACATGAGAGTTTGCAGGGCATAGTCTCTAAAGAGACAGTGTAGGTTGAGGTAATGATTGATGGTTGACATCAATATTATTGTTTTTCTTGTTTTCTACCTGTTTGACTTCATTATCCCTGGGCTAGTTTCCTTGATTATTTTATTTGCTTATTCATTCAATATACTCTGAGGAAGGGCAGGCAGATAAAGAAATCCAAAGAGGAGAGGAAACCAGGACTTTATTTAATTGTTAGCCACCAGTACAGCTGCACTGGTGGTTATATTAATAATATTGCATTACATTTTGCCTGTTGGCACAATATACCTACTCCCTGAGCCCTGTAAATGATTTTTCTTGCCCCTACTACCCTGGTACCTCCACCAAGACCACCAGAGCTCCCCATGATCTAAAACGAAAGGAGTCATGCCTGACAGTGCAGAGCCCTGCAAGACACTTCCCGAAGCTGTGACTAGCATCTCCTATGCCAGCTACAGCTTTGCTATGGCTCTCATTCTCCTTCCTTCCAATCTCTATCCATCCAAGGAGTCCTTATTGTCTGTTCTCTTCTCGTGGTTGCAAACCAATTGAATGAAAGTGAGAGGAAGAAATAAATGTAGGATTTTCAATGTACCAGAACTGGCACATTGTATTGGTGTAGGAACAATGGCCTGTGAAGTACTAATGCCTGACTTTAGGCTCTTGATTCATCGTTTTTTAATCTGTGCAAGAGCCTATTTCCCTCCCTCTCTAGAAACAGATAATATTATGGACCTTTAATATTTTTGGGCCATCTGGTGGACAAAAAAAGGGTAACTCATGGTTTCGGGTTGCATTTCCTGATTACCAATGAGGTTGAGCATTTAAAATATATATAAAGCCATTTATTTTCTACATATTTTCTGTCAGTATCCTGTGGCAATTTTTCTATATAGTTGTCCAAAAGAGTTTATTAAAGCAGAGGACATTACAACGTTAAGAGTGTGGAGGAGAAGGGTCTTTGAAAAAACTGTAGAAGGAGAAATGGGAAACTGAAGGAAAACTGAACTCAGAAATGTAATTCAGAAAAATAAGTGTATTTTTATTGGAGAATCAAGAGATGGAGGAGCCTACAGATGGAATGAAAGTACTTTCCTAGGGATCAAATATGGTGCCGTGTGACAACATCTAGGTAAAATGTGCTGGGAAGAGTGAGTTCAGGTCAGTGATTGACACAAAGGAGAACTTCAGACAAATGAGGTTTCTAGCCTTGGAAGTTGGGTGCATTTTGACCATTAAGAAAACATAAGAGGAAAAATTGACAAACAGGTAACATAACACTCTGAGATGGATGTATTTCCAGGTCCTCAACAGGCAAGGCAGTTGGAAAAGTGGATCTGACATTGGGAGAAAGGTTGAGATAAGAAAAGCAGTCATGGGTTAGAGTCAAGGGTTAGAGAGCAGAGGTGTAGCCAAGGGTGACAGCACAGGTTAGAAGAAAAGGTAGCAAGTCAAGGACAAAATGTGAAGAAAGTTTTAGAAATTCTTTCATACCTTTTAAGTTTTTTTGAATTAAACTCTCAAAATGTGATACAAGATTTGAAACTGCTCGACTACATTTTTCAGCACTGTATTGCTTTGTGCAGCTTATTAATTCACAAATAATAGACTCCAGGCACTTTTGCACCGAGGATAAAACTTTCAGAGCTTATAAAGCAGCTCTTAGATCAATAGAAGACTCCACTCTCTGGAACTATTTTCTCTCTCTCTCTCTCCCTCTCTAGCTCTTCCCTGGTAACTGTTCTGATTATGCATTTAAATAAGAAAGATAGTAAAAAAAGAATTCCCTGATACATTTAGCTGCCTTTAGGGATAAGAATATGTGGCAGGAAGTGTGATATGTAAAGTATCTGCTCCTGTGTGGCCGCACTTGTGAAGGTATATGCGGTTGCCCTCTGCAGAGCCTTTGTACTGGGCTTCAAAGTCATGATGCTGGAGCTCAAAGGCCTGTGGGAGTGGTGGCATCTTCCTCCTTTTTACTGAGACTTGAATGTGAAAGTGCTTTGATAGTTGAGTTGGTGTTTAAAAATGTTGGTTCTGGTAATGTACTCTTCTGAATGGATTTTCCATTGTATAGTCTCATAATCAGAATATAACTGAAAAGCTATGTTTACATGAGTATTAAAGTGGGGAATTTGCTTTTGCTGAATCCTGGATGCTGCTGAAGAAATATTGAAATTGCCAGCTATAGGAGACTGCGATAATATAAATAGCTAACAGGTATCGAGCATCTCCTTTTGTACTAAGCACTTTCTGTGGATTACTTCCTGCAACCCCCAAAGGTATCTGAAGTAGCAGAGACTTTTATTATACTCATTGAATACATAAAGAAACTGACAAATAAATTAAGCGTTGTACTGTGTGTGCTGGCCACAGTAGTAAATATCAATCCACTTTGATTTGCTAGATATGCATTGATAAGAAGCAAAGATGTAAAACTTCCAAGGATAATAACAAAAGAACAGTGAAATGTCACAGACAGGATGGGTAAGTGGTAATTTGACAGACACCATGACCACTGGGCTGGGTAGAAATGTCTGGGTAGCATTTCTGTACCTAATATGGGCCATGGTTGCTTCTACTCTTCTGTGAGAGGCATTAAAAGAATATTATGGGTTGAGGGTTGGAAGTTGAAAAAAGTCGTAAATTGAGAAAAAAAATTTACATAATTTTCAACAATTCCAATTTTGTTACACAGCTCCAGTATAAGCAAGTAATGATGATTTAAAACCAACATAGCTCTATGTATATAACACAATTCAAAAACTATTGCATAAAGCTTGTGGAACTTCCTTGGCAAATCTACAGTAATTATGTTTTAAGGAGTATTTGTAAACTCTGGTAATTACCTAAACAAAGACAAGCAAAAGACACATGAGCTATATTATGATAGAAAAGCAGGTGTGCCATTGAAATAAGAAAACTATTTGGGACGTGTCTTAACATCCTTGGAGGAATTCTCTACACAGAGTCTCTGCCTCAATTCAGGGCAATATTTTAGCTCTAGCATTTTTGTACAATTTTCCTAAACAAATTGAATTTCTAGAATGGATTTACAGGTTTTGTTTTCCCTAGGGTGAGCTGGAAAGGATTAGGGTCTGGAGTGGAAGGTAGCACATAAAAATAAAGAAGATAGAAAAGAAAAGCTTTCTTCCTTTTTTTTTTTTTTTTTTTTTTAATTTTCTTTTTAACGCTTAACTCAAAAAGGCTGAATCATGGAAGAGCCAAGAAATACTGGCTGGGTTTACATGTATATATTCTGGGGATTTGAGCCTGTATTTTGGGTTGATAGTAACTACACAAGGTGAAAGGACCTATGTTTCACTGGGGTCCTAACATTTCTGGTTCAATCTTTTAGGCAGCCACCATTTGCTGAGACCTTATTATGTGCCAAGGCTTTGCAAGATGCTAGAGTTCGAATAACAGAGAGGAGGAACATGCCAGGAGGCAGATGTGAATAAATGGGGGAAAAAATGGGACCAAAAAGAAATGAGTCATTCATTCTGCTGGAGACACGGTGGCATGCAGGTGTTCAACAAATGTCCATTAGTAAACACTGGGGAAAGGCGGTTCATTTTAACAAGTCCATACTTCTCAGGACAATGCAGATTTCCAGTGATTACTCTGTTGGCCTCATTCTAAAACAGACTGGATGAAATTATTTTTATTTGCATTCCCTGTAAGCTTCCTGTCTTTTCCAGAGCTCTGTGACTACAAAATTCAAGTGCTGGCTAATCGGGTTTGAAATCATGTCTAATACCTCAACCCCACATCTTGTTTTTATTTTTTCCTGTCTGAAGTTTTATGTATGTATGTATGTATGTATGTATGTATGTTAAAATGTAAGTCCCTACTTTCTTCAGATTTTCTCAGTTTTCTCTAGTGTCCTTTTTTGTTGCTCCAGGATGCTACCTGGGACACTACATTTCATGTAACTGTCTTGTCTCCTTAGGCTTCTCTTGTCTGTCTGTGTCTTTTATTTATTTTATTGTAAATTGACAATTTAAAGGGAGAGTGACCAGACTAATGCAGTGAGTTAGTGAAAGCTGATTGAAGCCAATGCCTTATTTTTTTAAAATTTATTTTATTGTTTTAATTTCATAATATTACAGGGGTACAAATGTTTTGGTTACATGAATTGCTTTTGTATAGTTTAAGTCAAAGTTATAAGTATGCCCATCACCCAGATAGTGTGCATTGTATCTGTTAGGTGTGATTTTACCCATCCCAACTACTTGATTACCATTGAGTTTTACTTCCATGTGTGTACATGAGTGCTGATCGATGACTTCCAATTTCATAGTGAGTACACGTGCTATTTGTTTCTCCAATCTTGTGATACTTCACTTAGGAGAATGGTCTCTAGTTCCATCCAGGTTGATACAAAGGGTATTAATTCATTTTTCTATGGCTGAGTAGTACTCCATGGTATACATATGCTACATTTTATTAATCCACTCATGAATTGATGGGCATTTGTGTTGATTCCACATCTTCGCAATTGTGAATTGTGGTGCTATAAACATTCAAGTGCTGGTGTCTTTTTTATAGAATGTCTTTTTTTCCTATGGGTAAATACCTAATAGTGGGATTGCTGGATCAAATGGTAGTTCTACTTTTAGTTCTTTGAGGTATCTCCATATTGCTTTCCATAGAGGTTGTACTAATTTGCAGTCCCACCAGCAATGTATGAGTGAGTATTCCTATTTCTACACTTCCACAGCAACATGTCTTGTTTTGGGACTTTTTGATAAAAGCCATTCTCACTGGAGTTAAGCGATTTGTCACTGTGGTTTTGATTTACATTTCTCTGATGATTAGAGATGTTGAGCGCATCATTTCATATGTTTCTTGGCTATTAGGCTATCTTTCAAAAAATTTCTGTTTATGTCTTTTGTCTGACTTTTAATGGGGTTGTTTGATTTTTTTCTTGCTGATTTGCTTGGGTTCTTTATAGCATCTTGTTGTCAGTCCTTTATTGGATGTACAGCATGCAAATAGTTCTTCCCATTCTGTAGGTTGTCTGTTCACTCTAATGATTGTTTCCTTGGCTGTGCAGAAGCTTTTTAATTTTATCAGGTCCCATGTATTTATTTTTGTTGTTGCTGTGATTGCTTTTGGGGTCTTCTTCATGAATTGTTTGCCTAGGCGGATGTCTATAAGAGCTTTTCCAAGATTTTCTTCTAGAATTCTTATGGTTTCATGCCTTAGGTTTAAGTCTGTTATCCATCATGAGTTGACTTTTGTGAGTGGTGAGAGGTGTGGATCCTGTTTCAGTCTTCTACATATGGCTATCCAATTTTTCCAGCACCATTTATTGAATAGGGATTGTTTTTCCCAGTGTACATTTTTGTCTGCTTTGATAAAAATCTGATGGCAATATGAGGATGGTTTTATATCTAGGTTCTCTGTTCTGACTCACTGGTCTGTCTCTGTTCTTGTGCCAGCACCGTGCTGTTTTAGTTACTATAGCCTTGTTTTATAGCTTGAAGTCTGGTGAATTGATGCCTCCCAATTTGCTCTTTTTGCTGAAGGTTGCTTTGTTTTGTCTGGTTCCATATGAAGCATAGAATTATTTTTTCTAGATCTGAAAAAAACTATGTTGGCATTTAAGGCTATGAATTTTCCTCTTAGGATTGCTTTTGCTGAATTGCACAGATTTTGGTAATTTGTATCCCCTTTGTCATTTAGTTTGAGAAATCTTTTGATTTTCATCTTACTTTCCTCCTTGATTCAGCAATTGTTCAGCAATAGGTTGTTTAATTTCCATGACTTTGTATAGATTTGAGTGTTTCTGTTGGAGTTGTTTTCTAACTTTGTTTTACTGTGATCTGAGAAGATACATGGTATAATTTCTACTTTTTTGAATTTGTTGAGATATGTTTTGTGGCCTAAGATGTGATCAATCTTAGAGAATATTCTATGTGCTGATGAGAAGAACATATATTCAGTAGTTTGTGGATAAAATGCTCTATAAGTGCCTGTTAGTCCCATTCGTTCTAGAGTCCCACTTATGTCCAGTGTTTCTTTGCTTATTTTCTGCTTGGAGTATCTCTCTATCCTGTTCTTTCTCAGCTTCACAGTTTTTCTTCATCAGGTCCTCAGTTGTCTGTGATCCACACCTGAGCTGGGACTCTCTCTGCTCTCCTCAGTCCAATATCCTACCTTCCATCAGGGATAGTCTGACAAGCGATGTCTCTAGTTGGCCATCTTGGCTGGCTCTATTTAATCCAATGCCTCTGTACTTGCATTCTTTTCATTGGTGTTAAGTCATCATCCTCAAGTCATAAAGCCACCATTCACTACTTAGGATTTATGTTTTGCTGTGCCAGCTTGATCTTTCTTACCCTTGGGGAAGACAGGGTGGTGGATACCTCCTCACAGGAATGTGAGGGGAGGAGGTGGTTAAATTCAGAAATTGCTGGTAAGGTGTGTGTGTGGGGGGGGTCAACTCACAACTAACGGCAGCTAATGGAGACCGAACACACACTGTATGGGGGACGGGCATGCTTCTAGCCTGGCTTGGGTGAGGCAAAGGCATTATATGTAACCAAAATGTTTGCACCCCCATAATATTCTGATATAAAAAAAAGAAATTGTCAAGAGACAGCTATATTCATTCACCATCAACTATTCATAAAATACCTACATATGGGTCAACCCTCCTACTGAGTACTGCAGACATACTTGTGACCAAAATGAACTTGGTTTTTCTCTCATGATCATAACTCTTATCTTTAATTATTTCTTCATTGCTTTGGGTTTGCTTGAGGTCAACTCAATTTCCCTGTCCTTTTCACAATACTTAAAATGCTTTTCAAGATGTTACCCTCCATTCTTTAGATCACAGCAAGGGAAACATACACTCTCAATAGCTTGTTGACAACTAGACCCCATTAGAGAAACATCTACAAGGGCTATTATCCATCATGTCTAGATTAGAACCTTGCTGCCAAAGTTTTGGCCAGAGCATAAATAGAAGAAAAAGATAAAAGGAATAAAAAGGCAAATGCCAGCCTTATAACCTCTTGGTCACACCTGGGGTTGAAGTGTTCAGGAGGTTGGACTTTCCTACCTGGAATCAGGTGGGTGCCATCAACATTCTTACTCTTCCTATGTATTTTTGGTTCACTGATTTACAAGACAAGGGAGCTAAGGGAAAAGACAGATCTAAATTCTACCTCTAAAACTCACTTGCTATGACCTAGGTAAGTTATTCTTGGACTTAATGCTTCTCATTTGTGAAAGAAAACATTTGAGTTAGGTGATTTAACTTTTGGACTCACTCATGTCTTTAGGAATCTATTGAAAGGTAAGGACCCACGACCCAGGAATATGAATGAGGTACACACACACACGTATACACTCATACATGAGATTTTATACACAATTGCAGAGAATTCATGGAGTTTCTAAATCCATTCATAAGCATTATGGCTAGAAGATCTTTAAAATTTAGCATTGCCTAGGATATTCACCATTTGTGCATTTAAAATGACTTTTATGCTATTTTATTCTGGATCAAAAATTGATTCTCAATAGTGAAAATTTATTCTCTAGGTGATAGTAAAAATGATTTGGTATAATTAGAAACACTTTCTAACAGAGGAGTCCTACAATATTTTGATCAATGATAAAAATCATTGAAGTAAATTTTATAGTCTTTCCAAAAGTGAACATTGGTGAGAGATATTGGACTGACCATGTTCATACATTTTTATTAAGAAGTCATGCTACCATAAAGTCACACAAAGAGAACAACTACATTAAGGTTTTAAAGAGTAATACCAAGGTGTGCACTTGGGATGGAGAAGAAATGGATGTTTCCCAGAACAAGGAAGAGAAAGGATGAACAAGGCAAATGCCATATATTGAGTGATATTAAAACAGAATTTTCAAAAGTGTGTTTAATGAAACATTAGACTCTTGAGACAGTGAGGGGGAAAATGGTTTATTGTGAAATAAGTTTGAGAAGTATTGTAAATATATTGTATACTCGTAGAACACATTTCAGATTAGCATATTGAAGACTCTGAGAAGTCATGTAAGTAAAATCTATAAATTCTGTTAATTTCCATTTCCCAGATTTATTTGACAATGGAATAAATTTGTATCCTATTAAAGCTAGTCTTGCTGAACACACTTTCAGAAACACATATTATGATACATCCTGGGGGTTGGGGGAGGAGGGAAGGCTAAGAATTAATTTCTAAAACAAAAATATGAGGAAACAAATTGAACAAATACATATGGTTTGTCTGGGAAAGTTGACCACCTTTCCCTGCTAGAGCAAAGGTCATTGAGAGTTGTATGAAATAATATAAAGAGTTACATTCCACAAGAGGTGCAAACAAAAGGCAGAGTAGGACTTAGATACATAAGGTATTAACATATTACTTACAAAATGACAGAGTAATTTTATAAATATATTTTCCCTGATGAAGACCTTGGAATGTCAGGAGGTTTCTCAATCATTTAAGAACTTTCTGTGGCTGAAGAGACCAAGAAAAGGCACAAATTCCTATCCAGTCTGAATCAGCAGCACTGATGAAACTGCTTGAAAAATCTGACACGTCACTACTGATAGACCCTGATCCATCAGCTTGGTAAAGACTGAAGACAACATTCATTTCAGAACTTGGCCTGGAACTCCATCTGCTCATGGTGCTATGCTGGGCTTTGCCAAGTTGGGCTTTCATATTGAGTAAAGGTGTCAAGATACCTGGTGCTGCCTAAGCAGGAGAGTTTGTTGATGACTTTCAGCTCTGTGCTCCTGAAGACAGTTAGATAGAGACTGCAAACAGATGTCAATAGCTTGATATAATCGTAGTCATATTGATAGGTAACATTTATTGAGCTCTTAGTATGTGTCTATATTTTATCTCATTTTGTCTTTATTATTTTTGTGGATCAGGTCCAATTGTCTTCATCTTACAGAGGATGTAACTGGAAACTTAAGGAGTAGAATTATTACCCTAAGACCACACAGCATGTTGGTGAGACAGCCAGGAATTGAACCAGGCCTTCTGGATCTAGCTTTGGAGTAAATGTGGGAATTCTGGGGAGTGTGAGTGTGATTTTAGCTCAGTCACTTTGTAGATCTTTTAATGCAGTGGGGTGCAACTCTAACCTCAGTGAAGCCTTCACTTTATCTCCTTGAAGGAGAAGCTCATGCTAACTCACTTGTTATGAGACCAACTCTTGGGTAAAGAAATTGGTCACAGGGATGGATGGGTCTGGAAACACGCTATTCTTAAAGATTTTGTATAGCACATACAGAAGCATTAAATCAGTGAAGTATGTAGGTTGACACAGAAATCTTGATAATAGATGGGAACTTTTAGAAAATTGATACCTTAAGCATTTTGGAGAAAATCTAGAAGTCTCATTCTCTACTGGGAAAGGAACGTTAGAGTCAAGTTTATTTACGTTCGTTTCAATTATGAGGCTGTGGAGGGGGTGGAGCCAGAAATAAATAAGACCCTCACAATCTCAGAAGAGACTGGACCTAAAGTGTAGGTAGAAGCTAACAGAATTTTGGTTCAAATGAGCCATCTCGTGTACTGCAGTCGGGAATTGGTGTGAAGGATTTAGCTTTCTCTTCTTCTCTAACAGAAAGTAGGCCAGATAGTGCAATAGTAGCAGAAGTGTACCATAAGGTGTGTTTGACAAATTAGACAAAAACACACAACTCCTCCAACATGATAGGGATGATGTATGAGATGAAGCAATGCTCTGTTGAAACCTTGATTTGGGTTTCTTACAAGGCCACAGATAAAAACGTTTACTGTACACCCTAAGGGCACTATTTATAATCTGTCCACTGTACAAGGTGACCCTGGTACTGACATGGTCATAACACCATTCTGGAATGGAATGGCATAAATGAAAGACAAAGCACAAAAAGGCCACAAAAAGGACTGAGTAGCAGCCATCAAGTAATTTCCAGAATTCTGTAATATCTCAAATTATTTTAATAGTCTGTTTTGGGGGGGCATGCAGTTTTTAACTGCTTATCATCCTTTCACATCATTCATTATGGGGCGTAATGGTGTGAGTCAAAATTCAGTCTCAATAGCATGGCATTTGGTTGAATTATATTTCACAAATGTCCTCACTGGAAATCAGAATGCTGAAAAAAAGAGGCTATCTCAGAGAACTCTGGTATTAATTATATTTTGGATAAACAGCATACACTCAGAAGTCATCAGAAAATTATAGAATCCCTGTCTCGATTGACAAAAGATAAGTTTTATGTAGTATATACTTTATCTGAGAAGCTGTTGCTTAGAGCAAAACTAGAACTCTTTGAGAAACGTTTAAAAGACAACTCCCCTTCTGTCTCTGTTCCCAGACCGATACATGTGGCCTCCTACATTTAAAATGAAAAGTCCTCAGACAATCCTAATCACATTGTCAGTCAGATAGTCATCTCCTGAAAGCGGCTCCTTCACCTTTAAGGATGCATGTACAATAGTGATATGTAAGCAGCTCAAAGACTCAATACCCCTTTTTTCTGCAAAGCAAGGCTGGGTTAGGAAAAAATCAATATGTTGGAAGTAAAGGTCAGATGAGGAAAAGTGACATGAAACAGAACTAAGGGAACAATATCCTTCATGAAGACTGTTTGAAGTTTCCTTTACCCTTGTGCTAGCTTCAGTGCAAATATATTTTATCCTAGAATAGAAGGCTGTATTCTTGAGGAAAAGTCATATTTTAAATATTTATCTATTCGACAGCGTCCTTATTGCATATTATCCTTGTCCTATTGACTAATACTAAAAAAGAATAGCGTATAGTTTAAAGTGCACATTGCATGTGAATTGGAATTGCCAGATTTTTTTTTTTCCTTATAAGCAATGGGATTCAAACACACATATGCATTCGGCTACCTTTTTGAACAGTTCTCAATTTACTTTTTCGAGTGGGCCAGATGTACTACTATAGCCCTTAAAAGGGTCAGGACCGTCTCCTTATTTCCCCACTCTCTATACTTATTGCTTGGGTATAGCTTTAAAGTAGCCCATGAACCCTTTTCACTCTTGCAACACATTTACCCACAATTAACAATCAAGCCGTCTTCCCTGCATTCAGGCGTCCATTCTCCCGGCCTCATTTTCCCTGCCTCTCTCTTGATCTGCCATTGTGCAGAGAGCTGTTTGTGCCATCTCAATCTGCCCCCCTCACCAGCCGCACAAGGATTGGGGGGGAAGAAAGCGCCCGGCATTCAGATGCTGAATAGCAAATTGCTCTTGAGTGTCCTTGCTTCCCCCGGCTCTCCCCCTTCCTGGGGAAGGACAAGGGGGGCGCTGAAAGCAACTATACATTTTGTTCAGTGCTCTTGAAAACAAGCGTTTCACACCTGAAGCCTTTCACAGCAGCCTAGAAGCACCCCTTCAAACCACTTAATTGCCAATTGCTTCAGAGCTCCTTGTAAAAGTCCATTATGTCAGCCAGCTCCATGGCGGAGACAAAGTATGCGAAATGAAAGAGTCCTCCTTCTTCCAGGGCCAATGCGGCATTAAATATCCCCAGATCACTGGCTTTCTTGTTGTTAACAGGCCATGATTGGCTCCCGTTGGAGGTATGCACGGAAACCTTCTAGTATTATTTGAAACGAAAACGCAATTTTCCTTGTGTTCTTTGTCAAAATAAGACACAAATAAAGAGATGGCAGAGATATCCAAGAAAGGGATCTTCGCACCCTCATTCGCTGTGCTGGGCGTTGGGGTGGGGGACGGCAGGGGACGAGAAGCACCTACAATAGTGCACCTATCAAAATTGAGTCGCCTTCTGTTTTTCTCATTAGGTTGAAAAAATTAAAGTGTGTGCGAATTCTCGAAGTTAAGAGGCTCTATCCTTGAAGTCCAAAGAAACTCACAATAAGATATTCCACAAGGAAAGAATGCCTGCCCTGAACACAATGAAACTGAATGTTTATTCACTACAGAATTGTTTCAAAGTTGCAGCTGTGGAAATTGATTTTAAAATGACTTGGCTTATTTGGAGGACTCCCCCTACTCTCTGCTCCCCCCCCCGCCCCAGTTTTTACTACAATTAGCAACAACACAATCAGTTTGATGAAGAACCACACCTGGTGAGCATCTGAGTAATAAATGAAATATTCTTAAGGAATACAGTTCTTGCAGGCAATGCTTCCTCTTAACCATTAGGAAAACGGGGCTCTCCGAGTGAAGGAAACATATTCATAAAATCTGATCTGGTCAGAGAGTCATTGAACCTGAAGGTAGAGGTGTGGGGTTGATTTGTCTGAATATGTTAGTTCAAGGTATGTTCTTTTTAGTACACATTCTGAGTTCCTGGACTCCTGCTGTTCTCCCAGCACTTTGGAAACCATGGGCCTGATCCTCAAGGACTTTGAATAATATGCACTGATATGTTCCAGTTTTCAGGTGCACCTGTGTCCCTCTGCTTTGAAAGTATTGCCATTTTCTCTGCTATTTTCAAGCTGAGGTTACTCATAAAATCCAGTGCTTTTCTTCCTTCCTGTAAATAGCAAATTGGCATTCGAGAGGAGGAAGAGGAAATGTATCTTTATTCTAATGAAATGTGTAAAAGTTGGCTTCCTTTTAGAGCTGAAATGCTTCTCTGACTGTGGCTATGGAAGGCATGTAAGCTTCCTTTGCCACTGAGTAAACCTTCCCTGGACACCATGATGATTCTGGTTTCTTTATTGATCTCCAGGTCTTTCTTGGGATCGTTCTGTGACTCCCACCTGCTTTTGCTTATCAGACAAACCATTTGGGCCAACATTGCTCTTGTGACTTGTGAGGCTAAATCACCAGGTCTTCTCCCCTTCTTGTCATGATAGGCCTTTAATTGTGCCAGCCGTGGCCTGAAATGTGCAGTAACTGAGACGTTGTTATGTAGCTTTGATATGATTCCAAATGCTGTACGTACATAGTCTGATGTTTTGAGTGACCTCCCCCACCCCTAAGGAATGCGGTGCCATGCCTCACCTGACCCCCAAGCCCATACGTGAGTGACTGACCTCACCTAGTGGACTTCGAAATCCATATAAACTCAAGCACTTTGAGAGCTTAGGCCATGGCAGGGCTATCCTCTTGTCAGCCACTTCTCTGCGCCCAGAGCTCAGGCTGTGACATGCCTTGGGGCATCGAAGCCCCGTAGGTCAGAAGGATCTTTCACCCAAGGTGTCTCTTTACTTTTCTTTCTTTCTGCTCTTCCCCTTGGCTTCTTTATGCTTGCTTGCTTAGGTTGCTTCTTTTCTCTTTCTATTATTGATCATGTTATAAAAGCAGAAACGTTTATTATACATTAATTTATTCTGTTGTCACCTAGCAGGCCAACTTACGTTGTGGGATGTATGATGCGTTTTCATTAGACCTTGTTAAATTTGTAATGCCAATATGAATTTCTTAGGCACTGAAGCAGTGAATGAGAAGAAAGCAACATCTTGCTTATTCTCCTCTCCCCCAAAAGCCATGAAATAGGAGAGTGTGGATAGTGAATACTGGGATGGAAAGTTAGTGGATACAGTTTTGTAGAAAGTTCCATCATAGCATTGAACATCTCAGGACAATCAATCCTCACCTACATAGCAAGAGTCAAAAAACTATGGCCTGTAGGTCAAATTTCTCCTTTCCTTCACTTGTTATTGTAAATAAACTACTATAGGAATACAGCCACACCTAAAACGTCATGTATTATCTAGTGCTGCATTCACTGAGAGTTGAGTAGCTGCAACAGAAACCATGTGGCCTAAACATCTTAAAATATGCACTATCTGGCCTTTTAATAGAAAATGTTCACTAACACTTAGAATGTAGAAGAGGAACTTCTGAGACTTACAATACTTTTCACACAGGAGAATAGGAAATATTTGCCTAAGACTAAATCAGATATACTATTATTGGGAACCTGGTCCTTATGTGCCAAGAGCAAAACACTGAGATAAACCACATAGGCATGTGTGTATGCTTAATTAAACCTTATTTAATGAAGGACTGTTTGCACATTCAGCTTTCTTGGTAGATTGTGATCCTTGAAGACAAGAACACCATTTTATCTGTAACTTGGCTGTGGTCACATCTTTCAAACAGTTGCTACTCATTGTGTGTTTATCAAATGGGCATCCTTTAACTGAATGTTCTTTGTGAAGAAAAACCATTTTATAAAACTCTAAGTCTTTAGGCCCAGCTCTTTGGAAATGGAGATCACAAAGCAGGGAGACAATGCACTAGTAGTTATTTTCAACGTAGATCCATTATATCATTCTGCTTCTGGACATTGAAGAAGGGTTTTGATTTCTTAGTGAATAACCGCATGCTTTTCAAATACATTTTCTCCATTCTTTTGTTTTCCCTTTATTTCACTTACTCCAACTTTCTGGCATTTTAAAAAAGAAGTTAACAACTTTTTTTTTTTTTAAGGAACAGGCTTTTTTAATTGCTTTAGGAACCAAAACACCTTTTATTATTCTAGAAACAATCCATTTCCCATGATACAGTCCTGCTTCCTCTTAGTCAACATATTCAATATAGCAGCTGCTTTCCCCACTGTCCCTTGGCACAAGGGTGCCAGCCTTCTTTGCCACTTACCTGGCAACATTTGTTGACACAAATAGTGGAAGATTTAACCACAGTCTTGCCAATACCTTCGTGGTGCCAGATTTGCAATTTTGCATTATTTGGGGGCTGCTCTAGCCATTTCTAAAGAGGGAGAATAAAGGAGTTTCCTTTTTTCTTGAAAGAACAATTCTATTGGAGGAAAAAAGGCAACTGAATTAGCTCCCACTTGGTAAATGGAGTTCACACTTTTGGAAAATTTAAAACCAAAGAAGTTTAAATCTGCCTAAAATTATTTGAACCTCTTTCTGCAGTCCAAGGAAATTTGCTTAAATATGTCTGATTACAAAATATATTCATGCAATGTTGGTTTTGGTAAACACATTGGATTTTAGCTATTGGAAAGAGGTGGTCCTAATATTTTTGAGCCCAAATGTCTATGTGTGTTATCTTATTAATACTCGTCTACATGTGTTATTTAATTTACTATTCATGATTGCCCTGGTAGGAAGCTGCTTTTGTCCAAAGTTTATAGATGAGGTACATCTATAAACATTATTTATATCTATAACATCTATCTCCTGTTAGATAGGTTCAGGAAGGTCAAATCACTACTTATAGTTATATAGCAAGTAAACATCAGAGTCACCATATAAACCCTTGGCTGTCTGACAATGAGCCTGTGTTCTTTGCTACTATACTCAGTATTATTTTCTATATAAAATTATTGAGTCAACTCATCCACATCATGGCTTCAGTTATCCAATGACATCCTGACCATGTCATTGCCCAGAATGCTCTGCTAAGGATAAACATATTATATAAATCTTTGTAGAATTCTCCATTCATACTCAAATCATACTCAAATCAGGACTTGCAATCTTCTCCTCACACCTACTCCTCCTTCCTTGTTTTGTCTCTTGATAAAGGACATCTTCCACCTCATTCCCTGAGCAAGAGGCCTAGAAATGATTCCAGGCCCATCCCTACCTTTCTTTCTGACATTCAGGGATATCTCTGACCATATTGTTAAGCTTTCCTCTTCATTTCCTCTCAGATATATTCTGTCCCACTCCATTTCATTGTCCACATCTTAAATTACATCTCATCCCTTGATCAGTGACTGTCATCACCTTCTATAGACCTCCTGCCTCTGGCTTTGGTATCTGGAATTCTGTTGTCTGCTCTGAAACTGGAGTGATTTGTTGGACTATAAAGTTATTCTGATTACATTCGCTGCTGCTGAAAGTTATTCAATAGCTCCCATTGACTAAGATCTTCTAATCCAACACACAAGGCCCTTCATGATCTGGCTCCTCTAACTGGGAATATTGTCTTCCTATCTCTCTCCATGCTAGACAGCAAGCCTGTGAAGGCAGCAGCCAGGCATTCTCAGCACCTGGATGGTGCCTGGGACACAGATGATGCCCAACCAAGGCTTTCCTACTTGTGAATTCCAAGTAACCAAAGCAGTCAACTGGATGAATCTAGTCAAAAGATTCTATCAAAATTGGTTATATATTCATATTTAGGGTCTATAATGCAAAATAAACTTTGAGCTAATTTTGGTGTTGGGGTCCAAATAGAATATTTTCACAGCCTATTATTTTCCAAAATTGTTTGCAAGTTAGTGATTAAGCTGTTAATGCAAATATTCATATCATTGCTCATCCTCCACTGAGCAGCTCTTCTCAAACTCTAAGGCTGTGGTCCCCAAGCCCCAGCCTGCAGACCAGTACTGACTGGTCCATGGCCTGCTAGGCACTGGGCTGCAGTGCTCTGCTGCTGGGGTGAGTGTGTTACAGAAGAGTTGACCGAGGACAAACCGAGTGGTACTTAAAGGGTGTAGATAAGCAGGTTTATTATGCTGGCAGGCTCAGAGGGGACTCGCCACCAAATTCTGAGCCCTGAAAAAAAAGTGTAACAGCCTTTTACACATTCTGCTTAGAGAAGTAGTGGGGCACAGTTACAATGTGGTTAGCCAGGGCAGAGTCTTGAACAACCCTAATTCCTGGTGTAGGGTTTCTATACAATTTCTTTCTGAAGTATCTTGTCATAGCAGGAAATTGCTGCAAGCGGTTTTACAAAAGCAAGAGCAGCAGCAGGTTAGTGGTTACATGGGCCCAAGGGGAGAGGTTTTTTTCTCTAGTGGAATTTTCCTTCTCTATCACGTGAGCAAGCGACGCTTCGTATGTGTTTACAGCTGCTCCTCATCACTTGCATCCCCTCCTGAGCTCCACCTCCCACCACCCCCCGCCTGCCTCCCCTCACCCTCCTCTTTGCGGAAAAATTGTCTTCCATGAAACAGGTCGCTGGTGCCAAAATGGTTGGGGACCTCTGTTCTGAGGGAAATTGATTTCAAGGCACATGCCTGATTTTGAAGTGAATTATCTTTTTTATTATTGAAAGAAAAGCCAAGGTTTTTTGTTTGTTTTTGTTTGTTGTTGCCATTTGTTGAAACAAGCAACAAAGTTTAGGTTGCTTGTTCAGAGGCAGGATATGACAGCAAAGATACAGGATGGCTTTGGCCAACTTAGTTTAACTGACTTAAACTTGAGCACTGCTCCCCCTCCCTATACAGACATTCTCAAAGTTGTTCTTACCATGCCTCACAAATGCAACAGTAAAAGGATTTGCTGATGAGAAACATTTGCCTCTGGGCCTAGTGAAGATTCCACAGAAAGTTATACTTTCCATGCTGTGACCTTATATGGATTTCCCCTACTAATTTATATCCCGGGGAAAACCCTTGAAACATTCCCTCCTAGTTTCATCATGAACTTTTCCCATATCTTTTCTTCTTAGCAGAACCAACTGCATTGTCTTGTTGAAAAGACCAGAGAGGCTATTAAAGACAGATCAGTTAACCCCCACCCCATCATTGCCCTAGGACCTAAAAAACTGAGTCTCTTTAGTAGCAAATATAAAAAATGTCAAAAAGAGGACGTGTATTCATGATAAAAACTATTTAAACACATGCAAATGTTTATTTGAAGAAATACAAATGTAGCATATTTGATAATGTTAGAATTTTCTGATTTGTATAGTAGAGGGATTTTCGAATGAGAGAAACTCAGCTCGCAGCTTCCAGCAATACATCCAGTCCAACCCGAGACCACACATACTGGCTTTAAAGATCAACAAAGTCAACCAACAGAAAGCCATCCAGGGCTGGACAGAAGGAAACATACACAAGTCCTTAATGAGTGTTAGATTCAGACATCAGATTGAAATTTAGTATCCACATTTTCTAAGGACAATGGAGGATTTAGATTTTACAAGAAATGAGGAATGAGGAACTGTTAGTGAAGAAAGACAAATCATGCCACTAAGGGCAGCTGAGCAGTACATGCCTACTGAAGCAGCCCCATGTTATTACTGCATCTTGCAGAAAGGAGTGCTTCTCTCTGGCAATGCACATTCTCCACCCCCACTCCCTTGGTAGGAAAAAAAAAAAATCTAATTTTACTGTGTGCTTAGGCATGTGGTGTTTATGGGAAAAGTTGTGTGTGTGGGTGTGCACTTAAGTACTCAGGAGGGATCTGAAGTATGATTCAAATTTCAGAAGGCTTTCCTACTTGTGAATTCCAAGTAACCAAAGCAGTTAACTGGATGAATCTACTTACAAACCCAGAAAAAGCAACAAGGCATATTCATATCATAAAAGTAGGGTAAATTTTTGCATTTTTGCCATGAATTATTTAAGAAATTCTTGCCATATCCTGAGCAGATGATCTAGTTTCTCTCTTAAGTTGTCAGTTGCCTTTTAAGGGGGGGGAGGGGAATGAAGCAAATTTGATTCAACACAAATGAAAACCAATTGATACATTTTCAATCTGACAGATTTCCACTTGCCCCATCTTCAAAGTCAGGGGCAGTAGTATGATATTTATGTTATACTTACAGGTATTGTCCTGTACCTAAGAAACACAATGAAAGTTAATTTTTTCCAACATAATCTTGATTATCTATAAATATGTGTAATGTACACAAACGCAAATTTTCATAAGCATTTTTAATCATTTGCTATTTTGGAAAATGTAAGATTTCCATTTGCTGGTGAATCAGAGTCCAAAATAACTGTGGGGACAAAATCGTTTTGTGATCATCCCTGACCTCAATGTTGGCCTGCTGCTCTGAGATGAGCTAGTTACAGGTCAAAGGGAAGAAGGAAGAAAGAAACTATCCCTGTGTAGTTGTGGTCCCGTTCTTGGTTTTGCTAGTTGGTGTGATGAGTGAGAATTTCTTCCATGCCCTGCTATCTGTAATAAAAATCCCTAGGGCAGCACATAGGCATGCAAAAGCTGGGATACCATTGATGAGAGTTGCTTCATAACTTTGGCGCCCATTAGTACTTTTTTCCCAGTCCAGGGATTTGGATAATTATCTTGGTTCATGGTGGGTGGTATCTTACTGCCAAATTGTTCTCTTGAGAGTACAACTGCCTCGGGTTTTGCAGCTAATGGTCTGAAATTTTTGGACTAATTGATTTATACTTATAATAACTTCTTTGTTTTATGTAGAAACTATTGGTCTTAGCAGTGAAGGTCCATTGTAGCCTTGCAGCTTTACATTTTTGGACTAATTGAATTAGATTTATAGTATTTCTTTATTTTATGTGGAAACTGTTGTTCTTACCACTGAAGAATCACTGTAGCTTTACAGCTTCTCCCATGGAAACTAACCTTTTTGCTTTGCAAAGTTTCCTGGAAGATAGTAAGCTTCAGGAGAGTAGGGAGAAAGTCTGTTTTACTGACTTTACTTCATGCCCCAAGGCCAGTATCTGCCATACAAAGATTCAATAACCGTTTGCTGAATTGAATCCTGTATGTGGGGCCATGGACCTGGTGGACGTTATGCCTGTGAAACCGTCTGCAATAATGGAAGAAAAGTAGAAATGATAATCTGGCAACCATTGTTCTAGTTCTGGCTGCCTATAAGTGATATGCTCTTGAGCAAATCACTTAATTCATCTAATCTTCAACTTCTTCACTTGAAAATAGGAGTATTAGAAATACTGTCTCGACTCACAAGTTAGCATACAAATGAAGGGTGAAAATATACATGTGAAAATGTGTACTTTATAAACATACCATTCTATAGAAATCCAAAATATAATTGTTACTGAATCTCCCTTTTCTACCTGATTTTTTGATTACTACCAGTATGGGCTCTGAGTTCCTGAGTCCATCACCTCCCCTGACCCCTCACGCTGCCTCAGGACTCATTTTTCTCACCTGTGTTTGACCTGCTTATCTCTAAGTTTCCTTTAAGATTTAAGCATATGATTTAAAAGACATAGTTTCTTCATTTGTATAAATAAAAGATCATGAACTGTACATTAGATTACATACTTAAAAGTTATTAGATATTTTGTTATAGCTAAAGCATAAGGAATAGATGCATAGAAAGTAAACAAAAAAGGCTGAACGTGTAACTTAAATTCTGGGTGTTTTTGTTTATTCCAGTGAGTGCACTGCTTCCTGTACTCAGTGTGCAGGAATTCTTACTTAAGTGGCTAAAATTCCACAAGGTCCAAATAATAACGTGGTTAGAGGGATAGTGTAGTGGTGAGTCAATGGGGAACAACCTGCCTAAAGACGTTTCTTAGGGAGATAGTCTTTATAACTGTACGTCAAGACGGGAGAGACCTGCCCATCTTCATCACCCTGCTCAGGTGACCCATTCTCCAAGAAGTCTCCCCAGACCCTCCCTCAAATAGGCTGTTGAAGTGACCACTTCTCACTTTGTACCCATACCCTTGTGTCCTGCAGAGATGTCTCTCATGCCTCATCTACTGATTCACTGTGCCACTTGGTTTCCATGCCTACTTCCCTTTTCCTAACTTGCCCTTTGGGGCAAGACTATGTCACATGGTGGTGCCTAATAAGGTACAATAATTAAATGTATGAAGAAAACAAAATGAGGAATCTGGAATAAAATGCACAGGCAAAGAAGAAATAACCGTGCAAGGCTTGCTGAAGATAATTGTAAAAGCAAAAACGAGCCCCAAAGGCAAGTTTTGGAGATGCCGTAGAAAAAGCTGTGCATTGTATGACCTCACCATAGCTGGACTGGGGGCTAGTGGTAGAGGGCAGATCCAAATGGCCAATATGGCCAAGTCAGTACCCAGGAAGCTTCCAAGCAATTAGATATTTTGACAGAAGAAGGAAAAGATTTATATTATTTACTGTGTATTCTTGCCCTAGGCGATGACAACAGGTGCAAATGTGACATGGAGCCTCATGAATCCAACTAGGGAACAAAGGTAGCTTCAGAAATCAGTTCATCTTGCGGGGTAAGAAGAGCAAAGCTGTGAGCTGAGACAGATCTTATTTGAGCCCTGATCCTTTCTAGTGATATGGCTTAAGACAAGTTACTTAAACTTCCTCAGCGTCATTTTCCTAATTTTAAAATGTGGTTGATAATATCTCAAAGTATTGTGAAGTATAAGTAAAACAAGAGATTTAAAGACCTTAGTACCAATGCCTGGTCATAGTAGAGGTCAACAAATGTTAAATTAATTTTTGTGCATTTGAAACATCAAAAACTTTGTAAGAACAGGAATAAAATAGGTATACCTTGAGCCCTCGGACACTTGCTTGGGGGAAATTTGAATCATGAAAAATTGCCTGCCTTTCTTTCTCTGTTTATTCAACACACTTATTGAATACTGCAAAGCACAAGGATAGTTTCTGTGAGATGTACAAGTGTATGCATAAGATACTGTTCCTGGGTTTCAGTGTCTTGCAATTAGGTGAAGGAAGATAAAATTTGTATATAAAAAAATGAAAAATTTAAAAAATGCATACAATAAACTGAGAAGTAAAAAAAGGGACATGGCATGAGAAAACAGAGAGCTAGGTTTAAGTCGTGGACTCCTGTTCTCTTGCCTTGGAATACTCTAATAAACATTCTGGCCTTTGGTTTCCTTACCTGGAAAGTGAGAAAGTTGGTTTCCAAGATCTCAAGTTTTCTATTGGGCCTGAAGACTCTAAGCACAACAGGGTTATTGCTGCCACTCAGACTGATGCTGGAGGTCATTGTCCCTTAAGGGGTTCAAGAAATGACTTATGGAGAGACAATTCATTTAGACCTGACCTTGAAGGATGAGGAAGATTTCTCTAGGCAGAGAAGGAGGAGTGGTTTTAGATGTAGGAGCAAAATCCTGGAGGTAGATAGTGACGGAACGCATTTGTAGTTATCTGCACTGCTATTAATGGAATCAGAGGATAGATTTAGTCAAGTGCATCAGTTTTACATTGAACTGGATTTTATTGAGAATCTCTCCTTTAACAAGCACTGGCCTGGGGCTTCTGCATATATTACCTAATTTAACCCATCAGCAATATGGTATGAAACATATCACTACCTTTTATTTTATACATGAGGCATGGGTACACATGCAGATGACCACAGAGCCATACAGATAGTGCAAAAGGATGGAAAAGGATATGACTGGCTACTGATGGAACCAAGGCGATGCATTAATCAAGGAGGACAGGTGCCTGGTCTATTGCGATCTTAGGCTATCCCTCCTGCTCTGTTTGAAGAAGCTAACACGTACAGGGATTAGTTGAAACCCTGTGAATTGTTCAGGGAAAAAATTAAAATCCCATGACAGATTCCATATTTATGTAGTATAATTCACTAGATCACAAACTGGCGTCTCAGAACTTTCCCTTCCCTGTCTCCATAACCAAAGTAGAGACCCATTGCTGATCCAGAAATGGATCTACCATTAAGACAGGGTGGGGCTCCAAGTTTTAATGCCAAGAAAAACAATTAATCCAAGTATGGTGAAAACTTTGGTTTGGTTAGTGAGCACAACTTTCTGTGAAGGACTCAGCTAGATTGGCTTAAAGAAGAAACTGTTTTGTTTTATTCTATCTTTTTGAGATCTCATCAGTTTCTCTGTTTTAATGGTCTCTTTTTTGCAATTGCTTAGCTGCCAATACACTGATTACACACTTGCCCTTATAACCACAAATGGATACTTTCTTTTTTTCTCTGCAGTAGAACTTAACAAACGCTGTTTTGAATTTGAAACTGGCAGATCTAACGGAAAGACAAGTACCAAATGGGCAAGATATATCTGATATGGTTACTTTGAAACATTTTTCATCTTAGTAATGAAAGGAAAAAAATAGTAAACTTGAGTAAATTGCACTTATTTTTTTAAAAAAATCTATTGAATGTAGAAGTAAATCAAGAATATACAGTGGCCAACAATTTCTGTTAACTTTAGACTGTCAATTCAAACACAATGTCAGATAAATATTAATAAACTTGAAATGATCAGTGTAGATTTTTAGCTCAATTTGAAAAACATTTATCTAAGTATCCATCTTATTAAAAGAACAAACCTTTAAAGTATTTTGGAAAGAAGATGACTGCTCTCTTACCCAATGGGTCCCTTAATTATAAATGGCCTATGCCTGATAAAATTACAATGTAGCAAAGCAAAACTTAAGGTAATATATATACCGATGATATAAAATACAAATATATCTAGTTCATTGCATTCTTCAAAAATAATGAAAGCTGGAATCATCTTCTGTATGGCACAGACCTCTCCTATTCCTTGCAATTCCATAATGCCCAGAAGACATGTGGAAAAATATTGTAACATGGGACATTATACTCAGCATTAAATATGCTGTGAATCAACACAATGGTTTGCCTAAATGTTAACAGAATCATATTACCCATATTTTTAATTGTGTAGCTATTCTAAGAATGAATATTGGTGTTCTTTTCCAATAAGAATTCTTTAAATGTTTATGTTTTTTTCCTTCTCTCTCTCTTCTCTTTCTCTCTCTCTCTCTCAAAGTGCCACACTTTGCTCTCTGTGAAGCCCTTTGACTTGAAGATCTAAAATACTGTCCTGCCATTCAGACGGACTGTGGCCACAACAGAGATGGAAATTGCTATATAATAGTATTGCTTCCTTCATTTTGTAACTGCAAAGCAATGTGCTAATCAAAGAGTGAGTCTGTGCACGTGCAATCTCCCTGTCCGGGTGACAGGACTGACGTGTCCCAGACGCCCTGCTTTCCAGGTGGGTTACAGGCTGAGTCTACCTTCTGTGCTCTGTATTTTTATTTGGTTACAGTTTCAGATAAAATTTAAAGTTACAGTATATTTTTTTTTTTGCCAGAGTTAAGTCAGATAAACTTGAATATTCAAGGTAATGTTAATCCACTGACTTACTCCAATACAGAATATTTCTTTTTTCTTTAAGAAGAGTGCTAAGAATCTTTCCAAGTATTACACAATTCATCTCATTTGTATTTTATTTTTCTTACAGGTGAAAGCAAATGTAGTAAATGTACCCCAAGCCATTTAAATCAGAGTAAGAAACAGACTTTGTATGTGATTTTAATATGATGCATGGGAAAAAGAATCTTACGGAGACAACTTAGTGCCATTTTTAATTTATTTTTTGCCTAGAATCCTAGGCAGGATGGGTCATTTTCTTCATGCATTGCTCCCATTCGCATGTTTTTTTCTTACTTTAAAATTGCCGAAGCTTGGCTGTTGCTATTTGGTGTTGCTCGACCCTTCTGGTCCAGCAATGACTCCCAGGGGTGGAGGAGAGCTTCCTAAAGTTCTGAAGGAGAAAATTTAATCAGCAAAGTAATCATTTCTGCTGTGATGGAAAAAAGGAGGCCAGTGTGAATGACAAAACAGCTGTAGACCACCAAAAAAGTCAACTGGAATTGGAAGGAGGTAGACCTCAAGGAAAAAAAAAAGAAAAAAAGAAAAATTGCTTCGAAGGCATAGCTTTAAAGGGAAAATGAATCAGAAAAGAGATCTGAAGTGCTAGAATGCACTGCCTAATAACTTTAAATAGTCCATTGAGTCTTCCGGAATTTTTTTTGTTCTTCTTCAAGAATAATCTGCTTACATCGTTAAGACCTCAGCTAAGCTCAGTAACACAAATTACCAGATGTTGTATCCCCTAGTTTTTCCATCAAAAGACCAACCACCAAGCTTGTTGAAAGAGAAAGGTCATTGTTCCTCCCTGGCTATAAAACTATTTTTGCAACTCCTAACAAATGAAATGAGAATACCTTTCAGCTGTAGAAGGAACCTATCTCCCGCTCCTTCCAAGTCTCCGTGTTTGGCTTTGTTATTTTCTAATAATGCACTCATGTGTAAGCTAATAATGTGAACAGAGGGAAAATGAAGAGACTTAAAAAAAAAAAAAAAAGGAAAAAAGCAGAATGAATTAGGGCAATTGAGGTCGCTCTGTTTCATTTTTGCTGGAAGGATTTTAGCCCTAGTTTTTACCTTATCGCTTATTACACAATTTACGATAAAATGAGATGTGATTCCATTCTTATTGTTGTGCTATAGTCTATTGAACATGCATATATAGAATTCATTTCAGATTTAAACACTATCTTAATTATAAACTGAATAAAATGGACAACCTATCAGGTTGTCTAAATTGCATTCTAACAAATAGTTTCATTTTTTATCACATTTCTACCAATGACATATTGGGTATAATAATGTTCAGGGAATATTCCCTTTTTATGCAGTGTCTTAATTGTGCCAAAGTATTTCCCATGTGACAACTAATAGTTTGTTTCTGACTTACAAGTTTGAGAACTTTAACCATATGTCATGCCTTGTAATATATTTTATGATGTTCTGCTTAAATAACAGTATTAGGAAATTTTTATGTTTTAAAATCATCTGCAAATGATGTATGTTTTACATAATAAAATGCATTGTAAGTATATTACATATAACTTTCTATTTTGTTTAATAAATGATGTGATTGTATTTAGATTTGTGTATAGACACTTTTCCAACAAAAGCCATGCATCAAGTTGAAAATACTGAAAGAAATATTTTAATTGTGATTAAAAATTAAATACACATTTAATAAAATATAAAATGTCATTTTTAAAGAAAGTACATATGTACCACAACCTAGAAAGTTTAGTCTTATGTTTACATTCCCTTGCCACAAATTGTGAACATTGCTTTAAAGAAAATGTATGTATATTATTAAACATATAGTTTTATAGTAGTCCTAAATATAGTATATTTAATATAGTGCTTAAAAATTCTTCTGAATTAATAACATAGGTCCTAATCATCAGAAAGTGATGCTGTGTATTTTTAAAAAACATTGATTTATATTATTGTGCTATTTTAAAATATAATGAGAAATTGTAGACGACACAATGTTGTAATTAAAGGTGTGTTTTTGATGTCTAGCATTTGTTGAAGAATTTCTAACTTAAAATCACTTACATTTAATTTTATATGTCGAATAAGTAACTATTTCACTGACAAGGGAAAGCAAAATAATCTAACACCTTAACGATAATTCTTTATTAATTTTCTATGTTTACCAAAATGCCTCCGTTGCTAAATAGATATTGCTATACTTTTGTATATTATTCAAAGACATTATATATATGTGTGTATATATACATATATATATATACACACACACATATGTATATAGGTATATATAAAGAAACACACACACTTTGGATTTTTTTCTTTCTTTTTTAAGTTCCCATGCAGCATTTAAAATGTAAACCTGGCCCAACTGGTCATTTAGAATACAGCCTGGTGTTTTCTGAAGTTTGCACCTAAACCACTAAATAAAACAGTTATCCTGCAAGACCCAAGAGCTACTGTTGTCTACCAAGTCGTCTTGCAGATACTTTTTTTGAACAGTACAAATGAAAGTTGATTCATTTTTTTCTTTTACTTTAAGCAGGGGGTTGTCCAACACACACACACACACACACACACACACAAATACAATTTTTAGTCATTTTTTTCAATTTAAATGATTTGCTATCACAGTTACTCCATCTTTTATCTCTAAAATAGTTTCAACCCTGTTAATGTGTGCATGTACTTTTTTCTTATCAGCCTCTCAGCAGCATTTGTGATTCATAGCAGCCATCAAAGTGATAATAAACTCATTCACAATACTAACAAACACGGGGCTCCCAGTTATTTACGAGGCAAATTCACTGCAAGGCTGGGATGCGGAACAGGGGAGAATCAAGATGGTGTTGATTGATAAATTGACAGGTTAATTTACAAGTGGATAATAGGAGTTAGACCCAGAGGGAAAGAAGGAAGGTCTGAATTCTAGCTTGGTTGCACTGCCATCTGCCTTATGCCCAGAAATCTGCAGGACTGCTGGCTGGCAGGATCAAATAGACACACATTCTTCGTAACTTAAAGACAAAGACTTCCATTTACTGCTGTTTGATGGGTTTGTTGCCTTGGTTCTTCACACAGTTGACCCTCAATATGTCACAAACAGTGCCACATCTCAGGGTTTTTTATAAGTACCACTTAGAACATGATTTAGAATAAGTTATTCTGTCAGTTTCACAAAATAAACAATGAACAAAATTGTTTTCAAGACTACATTTCACAAACATTAATTGTCATTGCATTGCTGATGGTTGAAATGCATTCTTTCAAGTTTCCTAGGCCTCTGATATGTCCTTGTTCTAGGGTGTACATCTCCCCACCTCACTTCCCCCCCCAAAAAAAACTATGCCTTTTCTTTTTTATCCTTAGTATTTAAGTGCTAGCTGGTGCAGCTGTTTAAAAGATAGGGTAAAACAAATTGTATGTATCTCGTTTTAAACATTTGCATCACTTTTTCTCCTAGAGTTTTATTGCTGTAAATTTGAACATATCTCAAAATTTTTAAAGAATAAGTTTACAAAGTACTTTACAAACTGGAATACTAGTACATTTTTTTATTTTTTGCTTCCCATGAAACATTTTATTTTACAGGTCAGTCACTAATGTTATCAGTTGTGTAGGAAAAAATCTTAAACACTGATTTTTTTTTTTTAATCTTATAGGTCTGGTATAATAGGAACATTTTATCAGAAGTTCTCAGGACAGTGCCTCTTCATTGGGCTAATGATACTGCTAGTTAGGCAGCAAATTTGTAACTATTGCCATTTTGGAAAGAGCCTAGTCTTTGGTCTTTTAAAATTAGCTAGTTGGAGACTGTTAGCAGCCGTGGCCCTGCCTGGCGCCTTCCAGACAACGGCCAGCACCTATAATCACAGGGCTGAAATTCTCAGGTCTCAGCCCAAACCTTCTCTTCCCATATTGACACATTTTGAGTGAACATCCTTTTCAGATTTGACAGTTCATTTAATGCTCAGCTAATGTTAAAACTTGGTAGATTTGAACAAACACTGGGGAATTCAACACATTTTCAAAAGAAATTGAAAGAGGCACAAAAGAGCTTGTCCGCTCAGCTTCTGTAATTCATTGCAAAATGCCAACACTAATATTATTTTTAAACAGATTGTCTCCTATTAATCAAGGTATTAAAATAAACTATTAAAACTATGCCTCTAGTTGAATAACATGATAAAGCCCATGGAAAATATCTGGTCAAGAATGAATGTCTGAAAAATAAAAACAAATAACTTTGCATGCATGGAATTTTATGGTGTCACAAGGTTAAAAATGTCCCCTTAAAGGGTAAATATCCTTTGAAAAGAAAATGCATTTATGTGTGAATGGGAGGTTGAATGGCTTTTACTGCTTTGTTTAAACATAGACAATCATCTTTGTAATTTTTTTGGCAAGTTGTATATTTTTCAAAAATATTCATCAAAGATCACAATATGTTTAAGATGGCTAATTTTTCTTGATGTAGTGACTATTTTATTAAAAAGGTGTCTTTTATTCACTAACATGTTTAAGTTGTTTTTAAACTTCATAATCTACAGAATAAAAACCTGAGTTCTTCCCTTAGACTGCGAAGGAAGGCATTTTGTTTCTGAGGACTACCTAAACTTTGCATTATATATTATTTTTGTATTTAAAGGCTTAGTGACAAACAAAATGTCATGTAAAATAGAAAAATAACTGATAGCCCGTTTATAGACATGTATACTTTTATACCATATTTCTATAGAGAATCTAATAGAAGAAAAACACGTTTAAAATTCTAGCTAATATTAGTCTCCTATCTCTGCATTCCAATCGTAAAAGAATTAGAATTATAGAGGCATAGTTTTTAATCTATTATACTTTTATAACTTAAAATATATAAGATTACTTCCTAGAGATTTATTTTTAGTTAATATTTTTAAAAAAGCCCATGATCTCACTAAGATTTAGCATTTTAATCAGAAACATGTTGACATGGAAAAGAATAAAGCCTAACCCGAGAATTGACAGGCGCTGACCATATCATGGGTTTATAATTTTGAATTATTTTTAAGAAGGCACACTCCCCTTCATGCAGGCTGTGGAGAGCCTTTCTGCCCTTTTCTCTCTGCAAGCACTAGAATAAATTCTGAAGCCGAACAACAACAACAAAGATATCAGATCTAATATCCCACCCAATTTCTGAGTTAAGCCAGTGACAGGTATGTTTCGAAGCAAGACTATTTAGACACATTGATTTTTGTTGTCACTTTCTTCTTATTTCATATGTCACATCAAGGATTGGAAATTAGACGAATGGAAGAAGAGTCCACTGATCATTGTTCCTCAGGAGGAATTTTCAAAGTCAGCCAGCTGCGCTTGATAAAAGTGGCCGTGCATAGAGCTCCACTCTGCCTACAGGGAAGTTTAGGCAAACTTAGCTTAACCACTTCACTCATATTACTAGGATTCTTGGCTGTCAAGGAGGCATCTATTTAACTGAAGTCTGGTAAATCTCAAAAGTAAAGTATTAGGGAGGGGAAAAAAAAAAAACTTAAATAATCTTTTTCTCTGTTACTTCAAAGTCCTTTTAAATGAACATGCAACTCCAATTCTGGTAAACAGATTTTATGAAGTAAGTCATGCAGGTAATGCTTTCTTCAATTGTATGCTTCCAGGATAGCATGTTGACACCCGATCTTTGTGTTTTGAAGAGTTTGTAATAATAAATAGAAATCAATGCTGGAGACTGAAGGGTGCATCAATTATATTTCTTTTATCTCAGGGATTCTTTCCATGTTGTGTCTATTTGTCCTTGTGAATTTTTTTCACATTGTAAAGTGTACGGTAGCTTAATTGGCAACATAGATAGTAAGGGATGATTGAGCCTAAATTATATTTGACAGAAATAAAAATGGCTTTATTTTATGTGAATATAAAATGTTATCATGGTCCTCGAGTTTGAATAGGGAGATGTGTGTTCATGCGTGTGTGTGAGTGCATCATATTTAAAAAGGAATTTCTGAATAGGTATGAAAAATAAAAAAACAAATAAGTTAAGGAAAACACTATATAGCTACTTGGTCCAGAAATAAAAAGTGATCAAGGTAGTTGAAAAATATTAAGTGCAGTGGATAAGTAACAGAACCTTTCAAAGTAAAAAATATTTAGGAAAACAAGTGTTTTTTTTCCATCAGCGGCAAAAAAGGAGAAATCCGAAACACACTGGGCAAGTCTCAGGAGGAAGCAGTTTGGGAAGTTTGAGGGTGGGTGCCCTCAGAAGCAGACTGGGACTCGGGGTTCCGGGGCAGACCCTACAGTTTGGCCATAGTCACAATTAGAAAACATTGCAGCGATGTTTGGGGAGGAGGGAAGCATCGTGGATTCTATCTTCAGTGTAACAGGGGGATTTCCTTTTCAGAGCATTTACAATTCCTTCGCTGCCTGTAGTCGATTTGGAGCCTCTCGGAAATTTTATTTGAGCCCACAGGGAGAGAGTGCTTGCTAACCTGTAATTTTTTATGATTTGAGATGTGGCATCTGCGGGCCTCCCATGTAGGATCAC